>APFE030957591.1:114079-133063 GCA_000404065.3 Pinus taeda | reverse complement strand
GAAAAATGTGAGAATTTTAAGTGTTTTAAGTTATTTTAGTTGAGTTGAAATATAGATTATTTTGAATATTTTAATGGTCATGTTATTAAAATAAGTTTAAATTTAAAATAGTTACAATGAGTTTATAGTCAATTGTATGAGTATCCTTTTATATTTTTAACAATTTAAACATGTCATTCTTATTCTTTATTTATTGGGGCATATTAAATATACTACCATGGTAAGACATACATATTGCAGTAGAAGTATTTATCCTAGAAACTCATATGAGAAAACCAACATAGAAATAAAGATTATGGACCCTTCTAACATATTATATCACTGAAGCTAGGAGATACTATGGTATTTTGTACCATTCTACAATATGCTTCTGGATCTCTTTGAAATGTTAGTGCCTCTTTCATACTCTTGTTTATATTATGGAAGAAATTGTGGCTACTAAAAAAGTAAAAGCATTTTCCTCATTTTGTTAGGATTTTTATAATTAGACTGAGGATTTGTTTTAAGGTTAAAAAATCCTTTTAGAACCTCCATGATTTTGTTAGAAGTTTTTAGTGGGCTCCCAATGTTACTAACTCCACATATTTGAGTTATGGTGTACCAAATAGACATTCATGAAATTTTTGGACCATTAATTTCTTGAGGCCATAATTAATTGCATATGAATGTTGTTGAACATGCATCATGATTTGATGTTAAGATATCAATGAGAAGAATAGTTTTAATTTTAGACGAGGAAATTCTACTACAACTCTCATATAACATTACGTGCTAAAAGAGATGTTTAATGTCTTGAGAATGTGTCAAAAGACATCCCAAATTTTGACATAGATCCCTCATTTATAAAATCAATAAACTCATAAATTACTTGTATAAATCCATTTTGCATCATGCCTTCATCGTATGGGAGTCTTTAGTCTCCAAAATCTTTATTTTAGAAGGAGACAAGGAAACAAATTCTTGTATTTCTCCTTGGAGTAACATTTGACCTTACTTGGTAGTTCACCTTTCAATCACACCTACCAAATTTTTATTGATCCATTTAGGTCATTCTAATCCTCTTTTGCAAGAGTTGCATCCTCTGGAATTATACTTCAATTTGGTGCCAATTATTCAATAGATGGTAATAGTTGGCCCTATTTAGCCTCGTTGAGCATTGATGTTTCATATAATTTGAGGTCCTCAACATTTACTAATAAGTAAACACAAATACAAGGTGGATTTGTTAGTCTCTAGAAGTCATTTCCTACCTTCTTCAATATTTCAAAAGGTCCATCTCAATGGCTTTTATTTTATTCCCTGATCCGTGTAACCATTCTTCATTAGGATGTAACCAAACTTTATCTCCTACATGGAGAATCTAAATTATAGAAAAAAATAGTTGTTATTGATTCTAGAGTCGAATGTAAAGATAGGCTCATTTATATAAGGAACATTGTAGATGCATTAGAGCTATGAACGAGATGGGAGTGTACTTATTTTACAAAACCAACACTCAAAGGGAGCTATATTATGAATATTTTATGGTCATACATTTGCCCCTTGTGTAAAGGATGGTTGTTTCTTGTTAACTAAAAAGGAAGAAGGAATTAAAACTTCAAATACTAGGGATTGCTACAAATGGGGTTGTTTAAATTTCAAGGTGGGTGGTTGTTTCTTGTTAGCTAAAAAGAAAGAAGAAATTATAGCTTCAAATACTTGGGATTGTTGCAAAAGGGATGATTCAAATTTCAAAGTTGTAGTTTATTGTTTCAATGGAACGCCGAAATTTCCATCTAAAAAATAAAGTAAATAATGATGTGTATAAAATTTTCTTCAATTAAATATATGATTTCAAATAATTTTCTTATTTTTTAATTTGGTAAATGATTCAATTAATATGGCAAATCATGACTGTATTAACTTAAAACTGATAAATAATCATATAAAATATTAATAAATTAAAAATTTTTCCAAAATAACACTAAAAACCTTATAAATTTATTACTTCTCATTTCCGTAATAGAAAATTAATTTAATAATTTTAAATTTATTTAAATAAAAATAAGATATTTTTTATTACTAAATTCCCTCTCACACACATATAATAATATTTTATATATTATTTATTAATTTAAAATTGATGTTATTGTTTTGAAATCTACATTTAAATGCAATATTGAAAATTCTCACTACAATAATATTTTTTCTTGTGTCTTACAAATAATATAATATTGTTTCTCATCACCCATTCCTTTAAAAAGTTTGAATAATATATATAGTATATAACAAAAAGAGCACATTACAAAAATAAAACACATTACAAATTCAGATAAGGATATCCTTGGCATGAAGAATATCAACACTCCCAATATAATCTTTTTTTTAGTTCACTTTTAAATATTTTCATTTTATATATCTAAAACAAATTTTCTGTATTATAAAATTTAGAACATAAAATAAAAAAGAAAAAGAAAAAAAGAATTACAATGTTCCATTCTATTTTGTCGCTATAAAGGAAAAATTAAAATAGTCATTCTATTTAGACAGTGCCAAGAAAATAAAATAACCGATATACTAGAGCAATTGATGCTTAAACTTGGAAGGAAGCAACTTCTCTTAGAAAAATTTTGCTCTGAGTAAGTGGGGCAAAACATGCTTTCCACAGCCATGATGGTTCAGATTTTCATTCCTCTTATTTGTTGCATCATTGCCTTTGAATGCTAGAGATCACTGATATCAATGCAATGAAGAAAATTTTTTAATTCATAGAGGTCAAGAAGACATCCGATGGCTTGGAAGAATTAAGTGACTAAAAAAACTCATATGAAGATACACAAGTAGAGCTCATTGAGAACATATAATAATCAAAATGAACAACAACTAGAGCTATGCTCCACAAGTACTCCCAAGTCATGGGTGCACACTCCCAATTTAAGGCTTTTATCCATTGTAGGATGAGATTGAGGCCATGGCTTCATCACAATCACATGAAGAAATGGCCAAAAAAGTTAGATCCATATAATGAATAACTCAAAAGTATTTGATCAACATTTATACCTTTTGATCTACTTTAATGGAGTAGACTAGGTTCAACTGAGCCTTTATTTTCTGATCTGTCATTTTGATGATTAGTTGCACCATTCACTCTAGGGGGATGAGACTCTTTGGCGAAGATTCTTGCTTTTGAGGTCCTTCTTATTTTTCTTCTTTCTGTTCTTCTTCTCCTCTCCATTGTTTCTACTATTGTTGTCTCCTCCATACAAAATCTATAATCTATCCCAAATCTCCTTTGAAAACTTCATATCTAATATTTTCTCCAAATGTGCATTATGGAGGTTTTCATATATCACACACTTCACTTGGGCATTATGTTGCATCACTTTTGTTGTGCAAAGATCTTGACCAAAACCTTCACACACCACTTTTCAAGTGTTAGATCCATAAGATAATAACTTAGATTTGTCTTTTTCTTGCCATACTTAGAAGTTTGTAGTAGTGAGTAGATATATTCCTTTATGATCCACTAAAATAAAAAATAAAAAAATTCCCTAATCTACTTTCCAGTGCCCAAAATTCACATGAAAGCCCTGTTATCATACCAATTGTTGAAAGCTTGAAAATATTGAGAGCGAGGGGAGGGGAGGGGGGGCATGGTGGTGAATCAGTATTTGTGTTGTGGATCACCAAATTAAAATTTTTTCCCTTCTTTAACAATTAATTGAATCAGAAATTAGCTAACCAATGCATTATAACATCAAATCTAATCACACATCATAGACAACATATAAATAACTGATAGCATCATCAACTATGAACATCACAACCATGAACAATGAGTACCAATACACGTGCTGCAACAAATATGTTGATTTCCGTAACTATGGTTGGTCTTCGTAATGTGCATCTGAATCATTTATGTATTTATAAGAATGTTCTTCATACTATAACATAAAGGAAAAATATTTTTGAGCCATGTCCCTTTTGGAATTTCAAAACAAAATTATCAGAATTTGTAAAAGTCAGATTATTTGCTCCAAAAGTTAATGTCAACCTCCTCCTAGGCAAGTCAACCTCAATAAGAATTCAAGTCAGCTTGAAGTGAAAAGTTGCACCCATTTTCCCTCAATTAAGCCTATAAAAAGGGCACTATATTCATCCAAGAGAACTCACACTTTGAGGTAGCAAAGTCTAAGGTCTGAGGTAGCCAGCAAAGTAAAATATAAGGAAGCAAAGATTAAAGGTCAAAGGCAGTAAAGAAGGGTAAATATGAGATAGTGAATTATGGGGTCTAAATAAACTTGAAAATCTAAGGCATCATATAGGGTATGTATGAGGAAAAGAATAGGAGCGAAGTTTGAGGCATAGAAGATCAAATATGTGAGGCAAGAAGCTTGCATATTTGAGGCACAGAATGTCCCACATCCGAGGCAAGATTCTGTGGACGAATTTTTGAATGAAGAAGAAGGATAGACCAAAGCATGGGCCAATTGACATGACTAGGAGGATGGACCAGGCTTGATCTAGTTGTTGACTTAAGTATATCTACATTGGATTGAATAATTCTCTATTGAAAGAGTTTCTTGGTTTTTCCCCATGAGGTTTTTGCTAGGGTAAATTTCTTGTGTTCTTTGTGTGGTTTTCACTTTATGATCCTTATGTCCTAAATGTTATATGGTTGATTTCTTCTATGTAATTATTGAATGATGGAATAATGGATAAGAATGTGAAAAGATCAAAAATATCAAAAATAATTATCAGTATCAAAGGCTTATAAAATTCAACATGGTATCAATGTTGCTTTGGGTGAAAGAGAGACCCTATAGAGGAAGTAATAATTGTTTTAGAAGGCCCTAATATGAGCCTCTAGAAGTCCTTATCTAAATCTTTGTTTAAGGCCAAAATTTCATCTAATTCATTATTGAAAGAGACCATGATTTGAAGGCCAAAATCCTAATCCTTTCGCAAAGTTTATGAACCTTAGACCAATAATTATCTTAGTTCTGAAGTGTGTTATAGGATATTCAGTAGGTCTAAAATTATCAGGATTATAGTTATATATAGTAAGGAAATATCAAACAATTACATGGAGGTCAAAGTCTTATGGTTTCTTAGACCAGATCTAAGGCTAAAGTTCATGTTAGCATGAAATAAGAACATTTTTTGAGGTATCCTCTTCTCCAAGATTTAGGACTAGTTCAATGATTAAAGAAACATTTATTCACATGCTAAGAGGTGGAAGATACCTTTGTTCCAACAAGTTCAGAAATCATAGAGTTTATGGGTCGAGTAGTCTCAGGACTATGGTTGGGATGAAATCACCATATACGCAAAGAGACTCAACAGAGCCAAAATCTATAAAAGGTTGGATACTTTCAAGATATTTCCATTTTGTTTGCTTGTCTCAATTTTCAATCTTCAGGAAAGTCTCAAGAGTTCAATTCAAATGCTAGAAGTATGAATGAAGACCTCAGAAATAAGTCCTAAATTTCATGTTTTGATAATATCTTCAAATTATAGAGAATGCTAACCAACAAGTCTAAGAAGGTATCCAAGCCAAGGAATGCCTTGATTCAGGATTGAGAAGAATACCATTAGGTTGCAAGCCTCTTATTCTCACAAAGTAATAGAAGTCTGAAATATTACCTTTGAACTAGAGAGAAGGTATAAAGTCCTCTCAGAAAATTACAAAGATAGAGGCTATGTAATTTCAGAAGAGCCCAAATTACCACAATTTCCATGAAACTTAAAGTATTAGTATTTAATTTTCTCTATACCTATTTAGAAGTCGAATTCTCAAATTCATTTAAAATTAAATCTGAAGTTAATTTAAAAGGATCCTTTTTCTATACACAATGGAAGGTTACGATACCTATACAAGGACATCACCTCATATCCCTTTTAAGAAGGAAACTCAAATTAATTTAAAGAGACCTTTGTACTGAAGAGATCTAAGTTGTAATAAACTTCGAATTTTTACATGTGAGGTATGTATTGTCGTAAATTTTAAATTCTCAGTCATACTTTTTGGAAGTTGTGTCTTAACGGGATTTGCATAATATTCCTATTACTTGAAGATTGAAGTAAATCATTAGATTAGTAAGAAACCCTTGAAGACAAACATGAAGAATTCCATCCTTTGATAAATTGATATGGCAAGGGGTATTGACATTAAAATGTGAGGATATTGTATTATGACATTTTGATGCAAATACACCCAATTTTTGAAAGAAAAGTAAAATGGATGACTTCCACAAAATTTTACTTCAGTAAAGAGAGGTTGCGTCCATCTTTAGGTTTAAAAGTGCATGTCACTTAACAAATTATTAGGCATGACATATTATATTAAATGAACCTATTGTTTCTAATATCTAAGCCTCTTAAATAATTGATGCAATGTGTGCTACTATGAAAAATCTTACTGTTGATATGAATTCTTGGGTACTGATACACACACACATACACACCCACACACCTATATTGAAGAAGATGAGCCACTTGGTTTGGTGAAACCAAAGATTATTATTATTTTTTAATGAATTTCATCACATGTGAAATCAAGTCTAGGGTTCTAGATAATTTAGATAACTAGGATTTGTAAACCCTAGCAAGGAAAAGATTGAAGAAGAAAACCCTATGGTTTATGGAAAAATATTAGGATTGGATGTTTCTATTGAAAGTAGAAACCCTATATCTTACAAGAAAGGAATGACATCATGATGATAATGTGGATGAAGTTGATCTAGTTATAGATGCATGTAAGAAGTCCATAGATCAATATGTAGATAACATTCTTCTCAAAGATAAGTATTTTATATCTCTCTTATTTGATTGTTACTATTGTCGTTGATTATTACTAGTAGTTAGTCTCTTATTTTTAAATTATTTTCTTGGTTGTAATTGTTCTTCCATGGTATCCTTGTAAGGGTTGCAAGTACATAATGAAGGCTGCCAAAGCTTTGGTAGCAAGTGGAAGAACAAAGAAAAGATAACACAAAGAGGACTCTCCTAGAAATAGGGATTTATGAAGAGAGATATTGTACTAAATGAAATCTGGACTTAGAGGGAGAAGACAAATCAAAAAGATGGAAGAATGTTTTGATATATGATAGAAAGAAGTCATTTGTGACATGCAAAACAAAGCGTGATTGACTAGAAAGAAGTCAAAGTGAAGGATTACTTCCATAAGAGAGAAGAATACTACGAAAATATATTTTGTCATGTACACTTATATTAAAAGTTTAAATATATATGATTTCTATGATTACATTATATGGATGTAGAGATCATCTTATTTGATGAAAGAAGAAGTATATGTAAGAACTACCTCAATCTTGTGAGGTTTATGAAGAAGTCTCATGCTTGTAAAGGAAGGATTTGTGCAAATTCCATTTAGATTGATGAATCAAGGTTGATCCTATATTATTTGTTTTATGACGAAAGCATAAGAGCTTATGTGTGAGAGGGAGTTGAATTTACTAGCATATTTTCTATAGAGGGAGAAGTCAAGGCTTCTCCAAGAACACTTATTTATGGCTTTAGAGGGGGTTGATCTCAGAATTCAAGATTAAAGATCTTGACTTGATAACTCATAACATAAGTGACAAAGGGAGCAAATGAGGATTTCCATGATAAGATTTGCTTCAAAAAGAATACCCAGTTACAGTAGTCAATGTAACGAAGGTGGTGGATCAAGTAAAGGAAGCATATCAATTTATGGTTGAGCCAAGACATGTAGCTCAATGTGTGTTCAAATACTAGTAAGGTATATTCGATCCTGGAAATATCAGGTTTAGTTTGAATTATGTCTCAAAGAAGTACAACTGCAGTAATTCACATTAGGGAAAGGAGTGATTAAGAAATATATATGTTGTCTATTACTTTAGTTTGGGATCCAGTATGATATTTTGGATGAGCACGAAGTAGACATTTGTTGCACTCAATGGATGGGTATATTGTATCTTGGTTGTCAAGTTAAGAAGAAATATGGCTCCATATTGCAAGATTGTTTGATCAAGTGTATATGTTATCTTGATGATAGGTCGAGCTACTTGGAGATCTAGTACCTATATGTGGTAAAGGAAGAGTGAAGTGAATCTTGAGTATAACTCCACTAGTGAGCAAACAATTAATATTTTGATGAAGTCATTATCAAAAGATAAGTTCATGTACTTCAAATACAAGATGGGGCTTGTGGAAATTACCCCTCTAGTTGAGAGGGACTGTTGATAAGGAAAACAACATGAATAAACATTCTCTTGATAGGGAGAACAGTCTCAAAGACCGAGAGTGCTCCCCAATTAGGGTAGAGTGAGTTCCTCATGGTAATGAGATTCAATTGCTACCCATGAAGGGTTGCGTAAGGTGTAGACCCAATCACTCACCAAGGAAGGGTTAAGTCAGGTATTTCAACAT
This sequence comes from Pinus taeda, assembly GCA_000404065.3. Classification (NCBI taxonomy): domain Eukaryota; kingdom Viridiplantae; phylum Streptophyta; class Pinopsida; order Pinales; family Pinaceae; genus Pinus; species Pinus taeda. The sequence goes on along the minus strand of APFE030957591.1, from coordinate 124,669 downwards.
CTGGATCTGATCACTCACTAGGGAAGGTTGAAGTGAGGTCTTTCAATATCTGGACCCAATCACTCACTAGGGAAGGGTGGAGTGAGTTGTTTCAACATTTGGATCTGATCACTCACTTGGGAAGGAGTGAGGTATTTAAGCATATGGACCTGATCACTCACTGGTGAAGGGTGGAGTGAGTTATTTTAACATCTAGGCCTAGAGTGCTCCCTAGGAGGGGTGAGTGAGTGCCTACTATTTGAGTTAGTATCTCAACATTTTCACCCAATGAGGCCTTAATATTTGAGGATTGATCACTCTAAGAGAGTGAGTCTTGATATGATAATGATAAGCCATGGGTTAAGTACCAACCAATATATGACTACTATAAGATGCTAATGGTTAGATGATGATGCTAGTGATGATGCTGTTGATGTCATATATGCCTACTAGTTGATGCTGAGGGTGTGTCAGAGATTCTAGCTAGTGGATGTTGATGAGATGATGCTGAAATGTCAAAAAATATTCATGATGATTTGTTATAAATTTTCATAGAGAAATTAGATCAACATGAGAACATATAGATAGTCATTATGATTACCTCCCTAGTTAAGGGGGAGTGCTTATTTTTGTAACTATGATTAGTCTTCATAATCTATATTTGAGTCATGTATGTATTTGTAAGCATGTTCCTCATGCTAGAATAAAAAGGAAAAATATTTTTGAGTCGTGTCACTTTTGTACTTTCAAAAGAAAATGTTTTGAATTTGTAAAAGTCAATTTTTTGGCTCCAAAAGTTAATGTTAGCCTCCTCCTAGTCAAGTCAACCTCATCAAGAATTCAAGTTGACTCCAAGTGAAATGTTGCACCCATTTTCCCTCAAGTAAACCTATAAAAAGGAACTATATTAATCCAAGAGAATTCACACTTTCAGGTAGCGAGGTATGAGGTCTAATGTATCCAATGAAGGGAAATATAAGGCAACAAATACTAGAGGTCTAAGGTAGTGAATAAGGGTAACTCCGAGACAACGAATTTTGAGGTTTGAAGCAACTTGAAAATCTGAGGTAGTGGATAGGGTATCTCTAAAGCAGAAAATGGGAGTGAACTTTGAGGTATAGAAGATCACATATCTTAGGTTAGAATCTCACATATCTAAGGAAAGAAACTTGCATATATGAGGCATGGAATCTTACATATCTAAGGCAAGATTCTGAGGATGTATTTTTGAATGAAGAAGAAGGATAGACTAGAGGATGGGCCAGTTGAATTGACTAGGAGGATTTACCAGGTTTGACCTAGTTATTGACTTAGATGTATCTCTGTTGGATTGAAGAATTTTATATTGAAAAGGTTGTTTGGATTTTCCCCATGAGGTTTTTCCCATGGTAAATTTCTTGTGTTCTTTGTGTGCCTATCTCATTATGATCCTTCTGTATTAAATTTTATATGTTTGATGTGTTCTATGTGATTATTTAATGATGGAATAATGAATAATAATGTGAAATTATTAAAATTATCAAAAATAATTTTCAATATAGAAGATTCTTATAAAATTCAACAACATCAACGCATGATATAAGGTGGAAACCCTTATGGGAGAACAACCATCATATTCTTTTCTTCATTTGATTCTTATTTATTATGAAAAATAGTATTTACATAATCATATCATTGGACAACACGAGTGTGCAAGACCCAACTTGTTATGCATGCAAGCAACTACTCACTCCATGCCACTTCTTGGCGAAAGCCATGACTTCTTGAAATTTGCAGCACACCATCTATGGGAAGCCACCACTTCCTGAAATTTGCAAGACACCACTTGTTGGAAGCCACCACTCCCTCAACTATGTATTCCACTACCTCTTGCACACCACCACCTGCTAGTTGCCCGACACCCAATAGTTTTTCTAGCCACCACTAGATGGAAGCCACCACTCCCAAGTTCTCAGGCCACAACCCAAAGGATGCCACTATGCCTGAATTAGTAAGCCACCACTCTCCCACTAAAGGCCCCAACCTTCAAGCTATCATGGACCTCATTTCATACATTTTCAAACTAAGGCCCACACAACAAGCTCAACACATAGTGGATCTCATTTCATCCCATTTTCATACTGAACCCACATAAACTCTATGTTCAAACTGAATACAATCGACTAACTCAAACTCTTTGCTATAAAAACAATTAAGCTCTCTACGCTCAACATAAAAACCTTACTACAATACAAACCTCTATGAAACACTAGACAAGACTCTAGCACCACAATTCATTTAGCCATCAAGCCATCACACCTAATGACAGCACACACAAATCAGAATATACATCACAATGACTCAAACACCCTCTCTATGCAGCAACATACACACATATTGTTGTCTTAATACAAAAGCTAAACTCTATTGTAACATACATTATAACCAATAGGTATACAAGCCATTACATAATCAATACAAAAAATAAATATGATCTCCCAAGCTCAACCATATAACATTTGTGTCACTGATCTCCAATCCTTGCAACAATAGCAGTGTTAGCAACCAGAAACACATCAACTACTCTAAGACTCTATCTTTGATGCACTAACTTAGACAACCATGCACACTTGATTCACAAGCTCATATGCATCCAATGCATATGTATCTTAAACTTTTGCAATCACACTCCTTCAACCATATGCTTTGAAATTGAAACCTATAACAAAATACATGCTACAATCTTGCGCTCTATCTCTCCATGCACATATGCACTAAATCGCTCCTCAAATAATGCAAAATACATGCTACAATATTGTGCTCTATCACTCCATGCACATATGCACTAAATCGCTCCTCAACTAATGCACCATGCACATTATGTCCAACTATCGACTTCCTGTCATATGCATTTGAGAAACATACCCAACAATTGGTCTCGACTCTCTTCATCACTCACTATCTTTGCCTTGAACTATTTAAACAACAACTCCATTCACACTTTGGCCATTTAAACTAATTGTTCAATTGTTAACTTAGGCCAAATCCATTCCATTATGATCGATCACTAACAAAATCATCAATGCATGCCTCCCTTTCCTAGTTTTTTGGGCAACATCGAAAGAAAGAAATAAAGCCATTTTTTACAAGAAAAACTCATCCCCATTCTCATTCTTCTACAAAATACAATATGCGCTCACAGGTCAAAATAAATTTATCACAGCAAGAAAAAGGATGTAAAAATATGACCAACGGAAAGAAGCAATGACCAAATCAAACACTTACTAGAACTAGATCCACCACTAAGGCACTATGCCTTTTCCAATAATGAATGCATTCTCACCTAGGGAGATGGGATTAATACTTAATTAACTTGTGACTTGATCAATGCACTCACCAAATCTATTCTTCCTTCAACCAAATCCATCACTACAATGATCATCATTATTCATTAATGTGTTCACATGCTTTAGAGACCAATTCAACATTACTTGGACCGAATCAAAGATAAAGACCATTTAAATCAAATGTTCCATGCAATACTTTGGACAATTCATTGAGTTCATTCCTATGGCTTTGCACAAATCCAAGAGAGTGTCACTGGCACTAAAATAACACTCTAGCAATCTCCATTAATATACAACGAGCATATCACAACACTACCACCATAGGGAGACTATGTCACTCTAGTAAAACATAGTAAATTCAAAGCACCATGACCTAACCCTCTGTTGACTTCATCAACATCTTGTCAGGGACCTATACAACCTCTAGAACCTTTGTAACAAGATAGTACATCAATCCAACCATCATGATCATACTCCACAAGCTCATCAAGCTTGTTGATATCAATGCCAACACGTCTGGCTCCATGGTTGACATCATTGCCAATAATTGCATCTTCTAAGGATTATACTATCCATTTGGTGCAAAATATTCAATTGACCATAAGATTTGTCCCTCTTCATCCTCATTGAGCATGGATAATTCATATAATTTAGGTTCTCTAAATTTACTATCAAGTAAATGTATATATGAGGTGGATGCCTGAGTCTCTAAACATTACTGCCTGCTTTTTGCAATATTTGGAAATGTCCATAATTTGGGGCCTTTAATTTTCTTCCATAGTCCTTGTAACCTTTCTATATTATGGTGCAACTAAAATCTATCTCTTACATGAGGGACCTACATTATAAACACATTTAGTTTGTATCCATCTCGGAGTTCATAGTAAAGTGAATATCTAAAGAGGGTTGTGGAGACATTAGAGCTATGAAGTAGATGGGTTTGAATTTCTTTTCCAAAACCAAAACTATATTCTAAATACTTTGTGGTTATTCATTTGACTTTTAGTGTATAGGGTGGTTGTTTCTTTGTTAGTTTAAACAAGGAAAAAGAAATTAAAACTTCAAATATGTGCAAAACGATTGAATGCTCAAATTGTTATAAATAATAATAATAATAATGTGTATGTAAAAAATAAATAAAAAATGCAATTTCCAAATAAATATTTAATAAATAAATTTAATAATTTTGAGAAACCAAAAATAACTATTAAACCTTTAAACTATAAATAATAAATATTAAATAACTGACACTTAAACACATTAAAAAACAAAACAAAAATAATATTAACTTTATAATTTAACAATTTCAAATTTATATAAAAGCAAAAATAATTTAAACGATTGGAAAAAATTCATTTAAAATAATATTTGTTATTAACTATACATTAACTTATGTCATATAAATAATTTAACCCCTTTCTAATTTATATAAAACAAAATCAATTTAATGATCGGAAACATTCCTTAAATCAATCAAAATTATATTTGAAATAATATTTATTATTAACTTAATACATTACTTATTCATAAAAATTTTAATTTAGCAATAATTTATATAAAATTTTGTTAATTTTAAGCGGATAGAATACTAGTTTATATCAACTGAAGCTCAATAATGTGCAGTTAAAATGATTACAATGAGTTTATGCTCAAGGGTAATTTTTTTTTTTGTGTTTTTAAACATTTGAGCACATCATTCATATTCTCTATTTATTGGGGCATATGAAATATAATAAACTGACAAGCCATACATAATGGAGCAAAAATGTTTATCTTAGAAACCCATATTCGAAAACCAACATACAAATAAAGGTTAGGGGCCTTTATAACTTCTTATATTTATGAAGCTATGAAATACTATGGTTTTTATACCATTCTACAATATGCTTCTAGATTTCTGTGAAATGTTAGTGCCTCCTCCGTATTCTTGTTCACACTATGGAAGAACTAGTAGCTATAGAAATGGTATAAACATTTTCCTCATTTTATTAGGATTTTGATAATTAGACTTAAGATTGCTCTTAAGGTTGAGAAATCCTTTTATAACCTCCATAATTTTTTTGGAGGTTTCTACTAGGCTCCCCGTGTTACCAACTCCACATATTTGAGTTATGGTGTACCAAATGGGCATGCATAAAAATTTTGTATCATTAATTTCTTGAGGCCATAATTAATTGTATATAAATGTTGTTTAACACGTATTGTAATTGGAGGAGAAGATATCAATGAGAAGAATAATTTCAATTTCGGAGGAAACTCTACTACCACTCTTATATGAAATTACAACCTAACTCTTATATGAAATTACAACCTAAAAAATGTTTAAGGCCTTAAAATGTGCCAAAAGTAGGTGACATGGATTTGAAAAAATAAACACTATTTTTAAGACATTCCAAATTTTGACACACATCCCCCATTTATAAAATCTATAAACTCATCAGGTACTTGTGTAAATCCATTTTAGATCATGCCTCCCTTGTTTTGGAGTCTTTAGTCTCCAAAATCCTTAGTTTAAAATAAGACGAGGAAAAAATTTCTTAGCTTTTTCCTCGGAGTAACATTTGACCTTAGTTGGTAGTTAACCTTTCAATCCCACTTACCAATTCTTGCTAATCCATTTAGGTAATTCTATTTTTCTTTTGCAAGAGTTGCATCCTCTATTTGCTACACCTCTAATTTGTTACTGAGTCTTTGATACATGGTAATAGTTATCCCTCTTCACCCTCATTGAGCATGGATGGTTATATAATTTTAGGACCTATAAATTTACTAAGAAGCAAATTCATATATAAGGTGGATGAATGAGTCTCAAAAAGTTATTTCCTACCTTCTCTTATATTTCAAAAGGTCCATCTCAAAGCCTTTAATTTTCTTCCCTAGTCCTTGTAACCATTCTTTATTAGGATGTAACCAAACTCTATCTCCTACATGGAGGGCTTACATTGTAGACACATATAGCTGTTATTCATCCTAGAGTCAAAAGTAAAGAGAGGTGCATTTATCTAAGAAACATTGTAGAGCCATTAGAGCTATGGAGTAGATGGGAGTGCACTTCTTTTACAAAACCAAGCTGAAAGGGATCTATATTTTGACCACTTTATGGTCCTACAATTGACCCTTCATGTAAAGGGTGGTTATTTCTTGTAGCTATAAAGGAAGAAGGAAATGGATTATTTATATTTCAAGGTGGGTGGTTGTTTCTTGTTAGCTAAAAAGAAAGAAGAAATTAAAATTTCAAATACTTGGGATTGTTGCAAAAATGACTATTTAGATTTTAGAGTTGTAGTTTATTGTTTCAATGGAAAGTTCGAGTTGTCATTTAAAAAATAAAGTGAAAAATGATTGCATGTGAAGAGCTTTTCAATAGAATAAAAATGATTTCCATGTAATTTTCTATGAATTTTTTCTTTGTAGATGGTTTGATTAATATTGAGAAATCAAAGAGCCTACCAGGGGTAGAATAGAGGATGATGGGGTGTATTGTTAAGTCAGTCTTTGATGTGAAAGTCACTTCGTGACCCAACAAGACGTTATCCACAAGTGATTTTGATAGCTTAAATGCCCTTAATTTAATAATTTGAAATTACTATATATATACAATTTTATTAATTTAAAATTGATTATCTACTAATTTATATGGATTTACAATGAAATACGATATTAAGAAATCTCACTGCAGTCATAATTTTTTCTTTAACAAATAAAGATAATATTATACTGAAGAACTCACCTATCACATTAAAAAAGTTATTATGAATATATTAAACATATTTTAGGATATAACTAAATAAAATATTATTGAATTTAGGCTTCTGTGATGCATATTTTAGAATATAACAAAAAAACATATTACAAATTCAGATAAATATATCCATGACATGAAAGATATCAACACTCTATAATATTATTCTCAACAAGTCACCTATGTCTTTAAAAATTATATTATAATATTTTAAACATTTTTCAGGATATAACTAAAAAACAGCAATTTTTAAGATATAAGAAAAAAAGTTATGCATGACAGGAAAATATCCAAATATATATATATTATATTTATATATATATATATATTATATATATAAATATATATATAAGTAATTATAATTTCCACTCTATCTAGCCGTTGTCAAAAAAACATAAAAATGCCGTTGTAAAAAAAAGAAAATGCCATTTTATTTAGGTGTTTGCCAAAAATAAAATAAAATAGAGGAACTGAAGTTTAAACCTGGAAGGAAGCCTTTTCTGTTAGAAAATTTTCGCTGCGAGTAAGTCGCGGCAGAACACGCTTGCCACAACCGCGATGGACCTGTTTTTCATTCTTCTGCATCGTTGCCATTGAATGGTAGAGATCACTAATATCACTGCCACGAACCACAATTTTCCATACATAGGGTTCGAGGAGGAATCCGATGGATTGGAATAAAGTGAGCACAAAAAATTATATGGAGATAAATAGGTCGAGATCGTATAATGATCAGAGTGAACAACAACTCGTGTTCTGCTCCACAGCTGTCGAAAAGTACTCCCAAGTCACGGATGCACACTCATTTTAAGACTTCTGTCCATAGTTACACGAGTATCGGTATTGAAAAGCACGTCGTCTCTTACGGGAGTTTGGGAGTTGGTGGAAAACATTCCAAAATTGTTCGAGTTTTAATGGATATTTTTTCGGGGAGTTTGGGAGCGGTAGGAAACACTTTAAAATGGTCAGAGTTTTAATGGGTACTTTGGAGTTTTTGGAGACTTTCAATGTAACAGGTATTTATTTTGAGCAGATTTTAATGTTTCGGTTTTTTTGTGAGCAAGGAATGTATCATTTTTTTTATTTTCTAAGTGATACATTTGAGGTCAGGTACTGGACTGCATTAATTCTATGTAGCAAATGTTTTAACAAAATATAGACAGTTGTTAGTGATTCCATGGGGGAGCTTCTCTTGCAAATCTTGAATTTCAACAATTGCAAATGAGTCTACTCTCTTGAAGTTTATCTCGAAGCTTTAATGATAAGATTGGTATGAAAGATAAGGAATAGTGTGTATTAATTTCATTTTATAAATTTCCAAATTTGAATTTCTAAAGTTGAATATAATATGTTTTTAGAAGAAAAGTTGAATATAATATAGCATTGCATGAAATCGCATTATAATCAGTGATAACAATTTCCAGTTTGAGAGTTCCGCATGTTTTTTTGCTATAAAAGAATTTGATTGACAGATTGTTGATGGATTAATATTTTGATTTTTTTAGCAATGTTTCAAAGTTCAATTTTGTACATATTTCCTTTTAAATAAAATTTGATTAACAAATTTTGAATAGAAATAAATAAATTATTTTCTTTTATTTTAATATATATTAAATTTTATTATATAATTATTACCTCTCTAACTTCAACATTTCTGGTAAAACTTTTCCATATCCAAACTACCCAAAATTACAAAACTTATTTCCATTGTTCTCCATTGTAAAATGAAATTCTTGCAACATAACTTCCATCCATTGTAAAATGAAATTGAGGCCATCACCTAAAGAATGGGCCAAAATATTAAAAAAATCAAATTATAAATAAATTATATAATAAATTATCGTGTTTGATCATTGTGACCTATATCATTTTAAAACTAAATCTATAAATTTTAACCATGTCTATGTTGTATTTTTGTGAAAATGTTTGATAATTGTGACCTATATACTTTTAAAACTAAATATATAAATTTTAACCATGTCTATGTTTTATTTTTGTTTTCACATTGTTATTGGGATAACTTGGATTCCAGGAATAATGCTGAGCTGATATGTCTTCAAAATCTTATAACTGATGCATAAGTTACCGTTTTTAATAATGCAAGAAAGTGATATTTCTCATAGTAAAATGCAAGGAAATACATTTTTAATTCTTCACGGGTTCACGGTGAAATGTAAGGACATACAATTATTATTCTTCACGGGTTCTGGACCAGCCGCTTTGTATTGCAATGTTGATTGGCACGGCTACATATTAAATTTTGTCTGGCTCTGAATAGGATATTTATCAGAGTCAAAACTAAGGGAGTACAGTCTATGTTCTTCACGGGTTCTGGATAATGTTGATTGGCACGACTACTTATTAAATTATGTTGTCTGGTTGTGATTGGTTGGCTGACTTTGCTGGGTTGATATGATTTTTCTCACACCAATCAGAAAAATAATATTTAAAAGAACTAATGATAACTTTGAAGTCACAATCGAATGCATAAATCTTTGTATATCACAACTATGCTATAACAACATTCAATGAGAAGCTTTTTTCTCATATACCATTATACTTTAAAATTAAAATTAAAATTGGTATAGTTTTCAGGATCAAAATTTTCCAATAATATATTATTTAATAATTTGGAGTATGTAATTATTTTTTACATGTATATTAAAACAAATTAGGTAGATTACATTATCAGGTTTAATTTTCATTCTAGGGATAGGGATAGCACAAAAGTTAAACCCAAAGCTTTTTTACTGAGTTAAGATTTGAATTTTAGTGAGACAAATTGGTATAATTTTCAGGATCAAAATTTCCTTTATATTCATATTAAATTAAATATTTAAAGTTATGTTATTATTTTTTACCATATATTAAAATTAAATATTAAAAAAAAATTAATTTTTTTGTAAATTTGGTAGGATTACATTATCATGTTTAATTTTCCATTCTAAAGATAGGGATAGCACAAAAGTTAAACCCAAGGCTTCTGGTTTAGTGAGACAAGATTTGAATCCAAGTTTTCGGGTTTAGTGAGACTTCATTTCCATGACCATTGCCTACTTATACAATATATACAAGATGATTGAACCATCTATTTTAAAAGTAGTGACATTTTTTTGTAAATTTGGTAGGATTACATTATCATGTTTAATTTTCCATTCTACTTATACAATATATACAAGATGATTGAACCATCTATTTTAAAAGTAGTGAGATTTTTTTGTAAATTTGGTAGGATTACATTATCATGTTTAATTTTCCATTCTAGGAATATGGATAGCACAAAAGTTAAACCCAAGGCTTCTGGTTTAGTGAGACAAGATTTGAATCACCATTGCCTACTTATACAATATATACAAGATGATTGAACCATCTATTTTAAAAGTAGTGAGACAAGATTTGAACCCAAGCTTTAAGGTTTAGTGAAACTTCATTTCCACAGCCATTGCCAATTGAGCTACCCCAAACCCTTTTTTTTTTAAAGCAAATGCTATTTAATATATTTTTATCTTCAAAAGTGAAAAATTAGAAAATTTACAATATATA
>APFE030957591.1:89257-110401 GCA_000404065.3 Pinus taeda | reverse complement strand
CTCTCCTTTAATTGCCATGGGGTGGCTAGCTCGAATAAAAAACTAGCCCTCAAGCATCTATTCGTCTCTGAACCGGTAGACATTTTATTCCCTCAAGAAACCCTTAGCTCTACTAGCAAAATCTCTCTCTTACTTGAATCATGGCTACCGGGTTGGACATTTCACTCTCTTAATGCCACAGGCAGATCAAGGGGATTAACCCTGGGCATTTGTAATAGATCCATTAAGACTTTGAGGTTTTGGGGAGGTTGGGGATTCTTAGGTGCTGATATCTACTCCCCCATCCTTGAATCAAAAATCAAAATTCTCAATGTATATGGCCCATGCCAAGATAGAGTTGCATTTTGGAGATCTTTGTTCAACTTACCCCTCTTGCAACAAGATAACATTATCTTAGGGGGAGACCTCAATTTCTCCATGGGGTATGCGGAATCTTGGGGCAATCATGCTCCAGTGGATGCTTTGTCTGGTTTCTTTGAAAACCTCTTGGAGTCCCATAACTTTATATACATCCCCTCAGCTAAAATGCAGCCCACCTGGAGCAACAATAGAATAGGGGAAGCAAGCCTGGCCAGACAGCTTGACCATTTCCTTACAAAAGAATCCCTGGTCAACAGAGGTCCCAGTATCAGACAATGGGTGAGTACAGGCAGCCTGTGGGATCATCGTCCCATATACCTAGAGCTGCAGGATGTTAGAGATAAACCTAAGGCCCCATTCAAATTCAATTCCACTTGGTTGCGAGACATGGAATTCATCAAACTAGTGATGGATTTTTGGAGGGAAAATCCACCAGGCTCATCTCGGAACCTAATTTACGATTTCTTTCACAATATGAAGGACCTAAAATGTCTATCCAAGTCTTGGGCTTTGAACCAAGAGGAGGTGGGAGAGTTGACTCTCAGGGAGGCAGAGGAGGTCACTTTTATGATCGAGGAGGGCTCATGTGGCATCATGATGTCTCAAGAGAAAAGGGATATATACTTTGATTCTTTGCTAAAAGAGAACCCAAATTTTAAGGAACAGAGAAGCAAGTTGGCCGCTCCATAGTCGAGCTATCTGGCTAAAGGAAGGGGATGACAATACCAAATTTTTCCACAAACATGCAAATGGTAGGAAGGCCACCAATACTATCTGGGAGCTCAAGGATACACAGGGGCAATCTGGCTGCCTTGGCATGTTCCCATTTCCAAAATATCTATAAGGCTCCTCCTTATGCTACCCTCGCAGAAGTGATTTGGACAGTTTAGCTCTTTCCAGGTTTTGTAGATCAGGAGATGGAACATGAACTCTTGAGAGAAGTTACTCTGGGAGAGTTGGAAGACACCTTAAAGCTGCTAAAGAAAGAAAAGAGCCCAGGGCTGAATGGTTAGTCTGTAGAGTTCTACACTGCCTTTTTTGAGGTGTTAGGAATGGACCTCCTACAAATCATTGAGGAAAGCAGAAGGAATGGGAGAATTCTGGGAAGCCTAAAATCCACTTTCATTACTCTTATCCCTAAAACTAACAAGCCCCCCTCTTTTGATGACTTCAGACCCATATCTCTATGCAATTGTGTTTACAAAATTATAGCCAATCTCATAAAGCCAATCATCTCCCTCAATATCTCCCAAGAACAATTTGCCTTTCTACACAACAGATAGATTCATGAGGCGATTGTCACTACTCAATAACTTCTCCATTCTATCCAACTCTGAAAAATAAAAGGAATGATACTGAAGATAAACCTATCCAAAGCCTTTGATAGGGTCAACTAGCTCTACCTCCGTATCCTATTAACTCAAATAGGATTTCCTTTTATTTTCATTAAGTGGATTATGAGCTGCATAACTGATGTCCCCTATAGTGTTCTAATAAATGGATCTGCCTCCCCTTTTTTTCATGCTAAAAGGGGACTCATACAAGGTTTCCCCCTGTCCCCTCTATTGTTTCTTCTCATCATGGAGGGCCTTAGCATAATTATAAAAGAAGAACAGAGACAGCGGAGGATAAGGAGCATCAAAATCACTGAATCAACTATCTTGACTCATTTTTTCTTTATGAATGATGTCCTCATTTTTCTTAATGGCAACCTTGGATACCCCACTACTTTCCACCAAGCCGTGGGCACTTTCCAAAAGGCCATGGGAATGGTTCTGAATGAATGAAAATCCACCTTGATTGCATCCAGCTACATCCAAAATGAATTTCAGTTCGCCCTTAGGAGATTCCCCTTTGCTACCTACCCTATAAAGGATGGGCTGAGATATCTAGGGTACCGTTTGAAACCCTTTGGCTATAAAATTGCAGATTGGATCTGGCTCATCTCTAAGGTGGAAAAGAGTTCGAACATTTGGTACCATAAGTATCTCTCCAGTGCAAGCAGATTGATATTGATCAAAGTTGTTTTAGAAGCAACACCTGTATATTATATGACCCTTGCTTAGATACCTAGGGGCATCCTGGATAGGTTGTAGAAAATATGTTGTCACTTTCTATGGAAGGGGAATCAGATAGGAAGAATTTTTGCTTGGACTAGATGGGAGACCCTGGCTCTGCCTAAATGTTGGGGGAGTTGGGGGATTAAGAGACTGGACACTTTTTCCAAAGCATTAGTAGCAAATTTGGGGTGGTAGCTTCTTAATAACTGCAGTCTTTGGACGAAGGTTGTCACTTCAAAATACATCATCACTTTAAATCCTCTATATTGGATTTGACATGGTCATTGAACTAATGTGAATATATCTATCATCCGGAAAGTAGTAACTAAAGCCATGGATCTGATAAGAAGTGGATTGACTTGGAGAATTCTATCGGGATCCCTAGTGCGCATAGGGGAAGACCCCTGGGTAGGCTGTTGTAATGCACATAGACTCCCAGATGAGCTGAGACTCTCTTTAGTAGAATAGGGAATAACTCATATCAGTCACATTGCAGAAAATGAGCGATCCTATCTGGCTCGTCAGGCCTAAACCTCCCCTGCACTAGCAACAAGAATGGAAACACTACATTTCAGCTCTAATGGAAGCCCATATAAGGATAACTGAAGGGAAAGATGAACTCATATGGGCCTTCACCAAGCACTGTCTCTATGCCCCCAAGACTGGATATCTTGTTCTTATGGATCCTCTCAAGCTGCCAGCCTCCGAGACATGGTGGAAACTTATATGGAAACTCAAAGTAGCCCAAAGAACAAAGTTGCTTCTGTGGTCCATCCTGAACAACAAGGTCCCAACAGGGGCAAACCTCATGAAACGATCTTTCGCCGGACCATTCTAGTGCCACCAATGTAAAAACAACAATGAAGACAGAAAACACCTCTTTCTGGTCTGTCCTACCTCACAAGAGCTATGGAATAATATCCTTGCATCGCTCTCCATTCGAAGTAGATGGCATGGAACCACCTTAAAGGAGGCTTGGAATAATTGGTGGAAGGATTCCACTAGGAAGGAAAGAAATTTACCTTTGCTAATATGCTGGGAACTATGGATAGTAAGGAACCAAATTATATTCCAATAAAAGCCACCCCACTAGCCTTCCATCCTTAATAGAGTATTAGCAGAATACCACATGATCGACGAAGAGTCCTTGCGTAACCAACACAGGAATATTGAGACAGAGGTCATAACCACATCCATTCCTTGGGCCTATTTCGATGGTTCAGCTTAGGTTTCAGGCTGTGGAGGTGGGGTAGTTTTGCATTTATCATAAACACACTCTTACAAAATTCAAATGGGGCTAGGTAGGGGAACCAACAATTATGCTGAGCTTGTTACTGCAAAAAACCTCATCCAATATGCTTTACTCAATAATGCACAAATATGCAACTATATGGTGACTCAAAATTGGTTATAAGCTTGATCTAAAAAAAACATACATGCAATGCATAAACATTGAAGCATATTCTGGATGAGATTCATAGACTTGTCACATTTTTTGATTCTTTCATTTGTCATCACATTTACAAGGAGCGGAACACCATTGGTGACCACTTATCCAAAGAAGCAGCGCTCAGGGATGACGACACTTGGTTGATTTGCGTGGAACTAGATGGTGTCGTTTATCAGCACTATCATAGGCCCTTTATAGACCTTGAAGCTCTCTGAAGTAGCATTGAAAAATGACAGATTTCTTTTTTGATGATTATCTTTCTGATTTATTGAAAATAGTTTTCAAAATATATCACACCCTCTTTGCGAAGAGGCCACACAATTAATTATTTTTTGTTATTCTCACTCACTCCCTGCGCAGAGGAATGCACAATTTCTCTATTTTTGGTCAGATACTGCCTCATTAAAGCAATGTGTATGCATATACAAAATGTAATTTTCACTTTTAATAGAAATTACGACTTTTTCCACGGGAAAAAATAATTAAATACAATATAAATTAATTATTCTACACCTTATTACTTTACATTATTTTTCTTTTTAAACATTAAAAACTAACCATAAAAAAAATCTATATAAACGAATAGCAATAAAACATTATGCTATCCAGATTTAATAATAATTAAGTACAATATAAATTAATTATTCTACACCTTATCACTTTACATTATTTTTCCTTTATAAACACTAAAAACCAAAGAACCAAAGATAAAGGAAATCTATATAAACTAATAGCAATAAAAATTATTTATGGTGTTTCAAACTATCATGTTCAAATTATTCCTCAAGGAAACATGCATAGAATGTACTTCTCATCTAAAACTTAGAACAAATATCATTGTGATGCGAAACAATGCTATGTTCTTCGAATAATATGATTATCTATAGTGGTTGCAAAGAATGTTAGAATGAGAATACTATTATGTTAGAATGCGAAAATTTAGAATATTAATTTTAAACCTAAATTTAGATTTAGATTTAAATTGTTTATAAAAATGTTTAATGGAAATTGTGGATTATTATTTGAGTTTAAATTTTAAAAATATCACAAAACTTTACAAATAACATGTAAATAACAATTATAAAGTTTGTTTTTTTTGGTTTTAATATAAAATCAATATTTTACGTAAGATATACTAAAATAAATATAGATATATATTTGTGTTTTTTTTTTGTCTTATGTAAATTTATATTTATTGTTGTTCTGAATTCTCTGCTAAAATATTATACTTATTGAATTCACCCTATTTATCTAAAATCAATTATTCTAGTTCCTAGATTCAGAGGACTTCGAGATCGAAGTCTTTTGGCCTCTGTGCTCAAAATTTCAAGAATAGTTGCTCAATTTTTGCAAGTTTCTCAAGCCCCAAGTTCATTCCTCATATTTCACTCGGGCTTTAACTCCATTTTCGTGGCTTTCTCTATATTTCTTCCTTCTTCTTATTTTGTTAAATTTAGATGACAATGGTATGCTCTATGCTTAACACAATTTACTTCAATGTTCCTTTAGCAGCCCAGTAACAATTTCTAATTATATCAAGTAGAAATCACATTAACCATTAATCACATTGGAAGTAAATGCAGATAGAAAATAAAATAAATGTAGAAGAAAAGCCAACACAAGAGGATGCGAGATTGGTGGATGCCAAGGAAAAAACCCCAATGTGGGGAAAATCCTTTGATCAAATATTCTTATTATTATTCAATAGTTCAACAGAGAGAAAGAGTACAAAAGTCAAATAGACTAGCCCAATACAAAGTCAAATGAGTCCTATCAAATTCTGCAGTCCTCTGCAGTCAAACTTTAGCCTTAACTAAAAAGTCAATGCTGGTGAAAATAATAGTCAAATATCTCCTTTGAAGCTCGGTCAAAGGTAGTCAAACTTGACCTCGAGCAAAGGTCAAATTCAACCTAAAACAATCCCAAAAACTATGGTCAAAGTCGGTCAATTAATGGTCATCCCTGTGGTTAATGCAAGTAAAACAACTCTAAAATTATCAATTTTGGTGCCAAACAATGTGGCCCGAAGAAAGAAAAATTCTACCCTTAAACCTATAGTTAAATTTGATTAAAACAGCCTCAGTGAAAACTGGTCAACGCTCGTCCTAAAGTCTGAAATTTTGGCCTGTAATTTTCTGCCTAGAAAATCGTCCTCCTTGCCACACATGTGAGAGAGAGAGAGAGAAGTTTCTCGAAGATGTACGAACCAATCTAATGAACAGAGAAGAATGTGTGAGTGATTGATGTCCAAATGAGGTGTGAGGTATCTTCTATTAATACACTTCGTTGAGGGTGAAGAGACACATCTATTGGGCTTCTTGAGACTATATTAAGTTGAGGTCAACCTGAACAATTTGCACATGTGAGGGAATAAATTCAAAACCACACTTCTTCTTGTCTGAATGAGATGATATTTATATCAATATTGGACCTCTCGAAAAGAGGAATCCAATGCAATCATCATCTCCATTAAAGGAGTTCTCCCAAGGTGGAATTTGCCCCTAGTTTCCAATTTTAATACCCCCTCTCAACTAGGGAGAATTCCAATTGACAATCCACATGTCATCATCATGCCATCTTGTCGTCATGTACCATCTTTGTTATCTTTTCTCTACTCTTCTATGTCAAACCATGAAGTAATAATCAAGAATAAGTGATCGAGAGTGAGTCACAAGACCTTACCACTCTCCACTGACAAAAGCCAGTGCAGAAGTAGAACCTCAAATGAGCCCAGATCAAGTTGTTGAACACCATAAATCCTAGTCATAGGGAGTACGATAGTACATGATGCATCCATTGATAGTGTTGTGGTCCCTAATCACTTATCTGGTTGGATAATAGAAATGGTGCAAAGCAATGCTTCCACATCCTCATCCTTTCTTGATAGTGCATTGACAACAACATTTGCTTGCCTTTTTTGTAGATGATTTCAAAGTCATAAGCCAACATCTTTGTGACCCATTTTTGTTGGTCTTCTGAAGAAAATCTTTTTTTTGAAAGGTATTTAAGACTATGTTGATCCATTTTTACCTTGAAGTGTCTTCCTTTTAGGTAAGGTCATCTTTTCTTAAGTGCATGTATTATTTCCAGCATTTGCTTCTCATAAATAGCTTCATGTAAATACTTTCCTTTGATTGGATGAATTTCAAAAGCAATGGGTCTTTCTTCTTGCATTAAAACAACACCAATTCCATTTCATGAGGCATCACATTCCACAATAAAGGTTTTTGGGAAGTCTGGTGTAATTAATACCGGTGCTTGGAACATTTCCTCTTTAAGTTGTTAAAATGCCTTCATTTCTTCTAGAGTCTAAGAAAATACATCTTTCTTTAGTAATGTTGTTATAGGTATTGTTATTCACCCATAATTCTTAACAAACTTGCAATAATACCTTGTCAACTAGAGAAATCCTCATAGATGCTTTATTGATGTGGATATTTTCCATTCCTTAATGGCTTTAATTTTTCTAGGGTCTACCTTAACACCTTCATGAGATACAATATGACCTAGATATTCTACTTCTTGTATTCCTAAGAAACATTTGGAGGTTTTATCATATAAATGTTTCTCCTCTAATATTTTGAGCACCGTATCAACATGTTGAACATGATCCTTCCAAGGCTTACTGTAGATTAGTATATCATCAAAAAATACTAACAAACGTTTTTTAAGGAAGGGCTTGAAAATGGAATTCATCAAACCTTGAAATCTAGAATGTTCATTAGTAAGGCCAAAAGGCATGACCAAAAAATCATAATGATCCTCATGAGTTCTAAATGTTGTTTGAGAATTTCTTCAATCTTCATTCTGATCTGATGATATCTTGAATAAAGGTCCAACTTGGTGAAGTAAATTGATCTATGCAATTCATCCAATAATTCATCAATGATAGGAATGGGAAATTTATCTTTAATAGTGAGCTTGTTGAGCTCCCTATAATCTGGACACATGCACCTTGATCCTTCCTTCTTGTGCACCAATACTACTAGAACAGAGGAAGAACTTTGACTAGGTTGAAGTATACCAACCTCTAGCATTTCTACAACCATACGTTTAGTTTCACTCTTTTGGGCATACAGATATTTTTCAAGCTTGATGCTTGAAGGAACACTTCCTAGAATCAAATGAACAACATGATCATGATCAAAAATAGGTGGGAGGCCTTTGGGAGTCTCAAATACCTTGGAATGATTGTCGAAGAATTTTTGGAGATCTGGAGAAGTAGATGATTTTGATGTGGGCACCTCTAGCACACATAATTGTGAAATTATGCCTCGTTGTTATTTATTTAGAAACTTTGTCATGATGTTAGAGCTTATTATATTTCCCAATTTCCCATGTGATACCCCTTAATTCAACTTCCTTTCCTTCCAAAAAAAACTTCAAGAAAATTTCTTGAAAATTAAAAGCTATTGTACCCAAAGATTATAGCCATTGGACTCCTAGTACAACATCAACACCACCCATTGGAATGGAAATCATTAGACTATTCAATGCATATTCTCCCATAGATAGCTTGATATTATGGTACTTTTTAGAGAAATTTATGGTTCCTCCATTTGAAACCATTACTTCACACTCTAGTGTTGGATAAAGGAAGCAATTCAATTCCTTGGCTATCTTACAATGAACAAAATTATGGATACTACCCGAATCAATCAACACTATTACCGTTTTCGTATTTATATGTCCTTCTATCTTGAGAGTTTGAGGACTAGTAATTCCGGCCAATGTATTACAACGTATGGTCGGCTTCATTTCTTGTTTCTCTAGGGTTTGTTCTTGGTGTATATCCTCTTCTTTTTACGTTTCTTGTTCCTTTTCTTCTTCCTCTTCGCAATCTATGTAAAATAATTTCTTCTCAACACACTTATGACCTTTAGTGTATTTCCTATCACATTTGTACTTTTTCTCTTTTTTCTTCCAATTGTTATGGTGTCAACCTTGTAGGTTGTGGAAGGCTAGGGGAAACAAAAATTTCATCTTTATAGTTGTGAGTGGTAGGCTTCCTTGTTTCCATAACTTTTATTTCTATTTTTCTTGCCAACCTGAAGCCTTCTCTATTGAATCAGGTTTCCAAAGGCGAACCTCAAGCTGGATTTTATCCTTTATAGTCCCTATGAACACATCAATCCTATGCTCCTTTGGAATATCTTTTATCCTTATATTCAATTTTTGGAAGTCCTCAACGTGCTCCACCATTGAACCCTTTTTTTCATATTTATCAATTGCATAAAAGATGTGTTGTTGTTTGTATCCTCATAATGTGGTATCATTTATTCTGTAAAAATTTCCCAAGTGACAATTTGTTTACAAGAGCAAAGCCATCGATACCATACAAACTGATTGTGTTCCAAACATAAAGTTTCAATGCTTACCTTTTGTGTGTTTTGCACAGTGATTATGGAGATTGAAATATTGCTCCATTTGTAGTATCCATGTTATGGGATCCTTGCCATCAAAATTCCTCATAGCGATCCTTGGAACATGGTGGATCTTCAATCCAACATTAGAGTATATGAAATCATGATTAACATTTCTTTTGTTTTCATCATGAGTTTCCATTACTACCCTCACCATTAGTAAGAATTTCTTGTAGCAACTTTGTCAAATCTATCTTTAAATATTCCATGTTGCCTTTAAGTTTTGCTTCTATACCATCAATATTAGCTCCCATGAAATCCATCTTAGCTTCCATTCCATTCTTTAAATTATCCATCTTAGCTTTAGTGACTTTTTGTGAGAGCAAAATTTGTTGCACTTGGTCTCATAATTTTGATATATCATGTTGCATTTCTTCCTCTTCTTCATGTGTCATAGTAGATATTTTGGGTTTCTTTCTATATGTTTCCATTTTATTTATTTGTTTCATCAATGAATGATAATTATGCTTCATAATTCCATTTGAAACACTTCGAACTGCTTTCTAAAAGAAACTTATGAAAATTAAAAAAAAAAACTACACACCTTTTTTATCCTTTGTATTATCACGACCTTGAAAGGACTGTAACTCTGTAATTTTGGATCTCCAAGTTCTAAACTTCTGGCCTGTGATATCCCTTTGAGTTCTTTTTCCAACCTCATAAGTCTGATCATGATTGGATTCTTCAAGAATGAGTTATGCCCAATCTCCCACGATGACTTGATTATAGACTATTTTAGTAGAACAAATTTGTATGACATGCCATGTGTCACTTTTTTTACCTTATGCCCTGAAAACAATTTCCAACAAACTACAATTCATGCTCTTTCTATCACTTTTTATGACATTTGAATATGATGCTTAGAGATAAAGTTATGACGATTTTCCCAAGGTTACCTGTTTGAGATCAAATTCACAAGCCTACAAAAAACCTAACTTCCTCAGTTCATATCTCTGAAAATATAGCCAGACAAGGTCTAAAACTCAGTCATGAGGTTCATCACGATTTTTGCTCAAATAATTTTTAATTTAAGATTATGAAGCTTCATAGAAAATGTTTTATAACGAAAATTCCATGATGGCCTGTTTGAAGCAATGAAACCCTAGAATCCAAACCTCTGATAACAATTGTTATGCATCCATCTCACAAAATAGAAGAAAGAGATAGATTAACGACTTCAAAAGTAGCCTCTTCGAGGAGGCAACCTCCTTTACATTACATAAATAAAAAATTCCTGGATGATACAAATGACAATACCTCATTTCTATATATAGGAGTCTAAGGGGTCACAATATAATAAGAGCCGACATAACAATAATAACGTAAGTGCACAACAATAACAATATTGGGCTTCTATGGGCACAATAATAACAATAGGGGGCTACAATTACAATAATAATAAGGGAATATGGTAGTATTATAGGGACCTAACAACATGTGGCTATGAGCCAAAGGGAAATAGGTTAATAACTATGCTATTAAAAACAATTAGAGGTGGAAAAAATATTACATGTAGGGAATAGCAAGAGCACAAAGGTAGAAGTTAGACTAGCTTGCATGTATATGTGTTGATATTTCTTGGCACGTGATCTCTTGTACCAATAGATCCTATTATAACCCAAGCAGTTAGTTGAACAAGTCTAATGAGAAATGGAATAAAAGAATCAACACAATTTAAAACTTATGGCTAAGGGCCAAAGGGAAACGAGGTAGATAACCATGATATTAGAAACAATTAGAAGTGAAAAATTTATTACTAGTAAGAAATAGCAAGAGAAGACAGGTAGAATTTAGAATTACTTGCATGCATGTGTATATTGATATTTCTTGTCACATGATCTTCTATACAAATATATCCTCCATTAGCCATAGTAGTTTCTTGAAGAATTCCAAAGGGAAATGGACCAAATGCACTAGAAAAATTGAAAACTTATGGATATTTTCCTAAATGCAATATGTTGATGAATATGTTATTAGTAATATACAAAAGTGAAAAAAATATTACGTGTAGGGAACAACAAGAGAAGAAAGCTAGAAGTTAGAGTTACTTGCATGCATGTGTATGTTGATATCTCTTAGCACATAATCTCCTATATCAATAGATCATCTTGTAACCTCAATAGTTGACTAAACAACTCTAATGGGAAATGGATAAAAAAAATGCCATGCTAGAAAAATTTTGAATGTAGACCAAAAGGAAATAGGTTGATAACTATGCTATTAGTAAAAATCATAGGCGAAAAAATTATTGCACTATATACATATGCATCAAGGGAAGAATTCCTAGTTGAACCATGTTGGGATTATGCCTAGAATATAGATGGAGAGATGTATACTGCAGGCCCAACATTTGCAACAAACTCATCCTACATAAAAATTGACAACTAAAAAATAATTAATCAAAATTCATAATGGGTTAGTAGAGTGAAAAATGTATTCAAATGACTCCTTTAAATTAGAGTTCACAAAGACCATACATGAGATTGTCCCCTATGTATAAATACCCCATTGGGTATGTTAATCCACAATAACACCTCAAAAACACAATATTTGACTTGTGGTTCCATTCATCTATTAAATGTAATTTGATGTACAAGTATAAGCCACGTATACTGCATAAAAAAGCCATATAAAGCACAAGATAATCTATAATCCAAGTATACTTCTAAGAAAAACTATATAAAGCACATGATGGTAACAAGTAGGATTAGGGTTTTTATATAGAAATAATTGAAATCCTAATTTTATTGATTACCCTTCCCTTATTTTCAAACCAAATATATAACTAATATTGTACTTGCTTACCAAAATAACTTTCATGCATGGATTTCAATAGCTTACATGTTTGTTCAACTAGTCTATGAGTAAAAATTGGGAATGATTATTTTCCATATCCATTTATACATGTCTAGCATAATCGAGCCTCTAGTCACTATAAATCACTTAAAAGCTACACACATAAAAATACATATCATTTCATGCATGTAGCCCCAAACCAATATGCATATCTTACCCTTAACCCTTACCATACTTTCTAGCCTCAAAACATGTCAGTGAGGTGGAATTGTTTACCCTGAAAATTGAGAAATATTGTTAAGTAAATCAATTGCTTAATAAAACAACAACTAATAACCTAAACATTAATTATCAACCCAAGGAGAGTGTTTTTATTTCAAGGCAATTAGCAAAATATATGAAAGCAACCACCAACAACTAACAATCATTCTACATGATTGTATTCTACACTACCAAGCTCATTCAACAAGAAGTACAATGTAAGACTTGAATAACAATACTAATTTAAAAAATAGAAAGTAAATGATAGGAAAATAATTATGCTAATCATACGGTTTGAATCAATACTAAATTAAACCACACCTTGCTGAATTGGAAATTTAAGCTATTGCACCCAACATAATTCAAACGCTAATCTAGAGAAGCAAATTAAATGAAATCTAGAAATTGCAAGAGACAACAAATCAAGAAAATGAAGCAACAAACAAATTAATTGAATAAAAAGAAATTTAATTTAAGGAATAGCAATTGAAATTTAAATAAATAAGCACACAACTAAACTACTTTACATGTTTAAGGCAGCACCTCATCAAAGGTAGTGGTCCCAACTGCCCAAGAGTCAGTTCTGCCTTGAAAAATAATTGAAATCAGATTACAAGTAGAAAATTATGAAATTCCATTGATATCTCTTTTCATTCAAAATTAGAAATAGATACAATATAGCTCTGAGCTCTGCCTCTAATTCAATAGTTGTGCCTCCTCCCCTCTTTGATATTTATTTTCATTGAAATACACAAAGAGTAAAGGGAAGTTACAACTACATTGATTAGATAATGATTTCTATGACAATTTTAGATTGTCCACAACAAATTGATTAGCAAGATCAGATATGAAATATCCCTCCATCATGATTAAGCTAGAACAATCGAATCTGGTATTGCATTTGGGAGAATTTGGAAAACAACCCTAACAACAAATCTGAGAAAAATCTCCTTCAAAGAACCTTGCATTTCTCTCAATTGAGACTGAATTTTGGAAAATTGTTCATTGGAAAACTAATCTGGTCCATTCTACACAAAACCTGTGTCTCAGATTTTCAAGATTCATCTTCATTTTCCATAAACATCCAATGCAAAACTGTTGCTTTTTATCCCAATGAATTTTTGAGCTGGAGTATTTCACTATGTTCTAAAGATCAAATTTGCAATTTGGAAGAGATCTTGGAGGCTAAAATCATGAGTGATGTTATAAAAAAATTGTTAATAAACAATCATTGGAAAAACCATGCATAATAATCATCAATTTATTAAAAATAAAGGAGAACAAGTATTACTTATCCACAAGAGCATAAATAATTATGAAATGGAATTAAATGATAAATTATAATAAATGACATGATAAAGAATGGTAGGAATTGATGCAATATATGCTAAGAAATGGTAATAATGATGACAATATGGTGGCCCAACATCTACCCCAAATTGAACATGTTGCATGCCCTCATGCAACCCAATGTCTCTTTATTAACCAAGTTATAATACAATAACTAAGATAGTCACCCCAACTCAGGATGTTGATGGAACAAAATTCTTCTTCACCAAATATTTCTTTAAAACAATAGTATTCAATTCTAGCATTGTTGGTGGAGCTATAACAATTTGCACATTAATTTTCAATAATATATATATGAAGTTGCAGTGAAATGTGATATAAGTAACAATGAACTTCATTAACCATTTTCTCAGAAGCTACAAACGAGGTCTTGCTGAAATTTTGCAAGTAGATTTCCACTATATTAATGTTTCTTCAACCCAAAAATCAGAGCTATCTGATGCATGGATTTCAAGATATCAACAAAATGGTTGTAACACTGCATGATTTCTGAAATTTACAGACTAGTTTATCTTGAAATTTTATGGGTTTGTGTATTTTAATGATACCTCGTTATTGTCCAAAAATCACAAGAATCAAATTTACAGATTTAAAGATATACATGAATCAATTTCTGCACCATATAAAACTGTAATTTTATGCCTTGAATGAGGAAAAAAAGAGAAGATAGAAATTTCTCCCCAAAATTGGAAAATTCGCATGCCCTCATGCTACACTAGAAAATAATGTGAGGTTGTTGCTACAATTATTATTTAAATCTCAACTTGGTGTAAAACAACATGGAATAAGGGAGGTTTTGAGAATGAATAAGGATATCGATGGATGATAAAGAGTATTGATGACATGGTCATGATAAATAGATTAATGAAGGTAACACTCCCCCAAAATTAAAGATTTTTTATAAAGAAGGAGAAATAACGGTTGAAAAATATAAGTCAATAATGCTTAGTGGTTTTACATAACATTCTCCTAAGCTTTTAATAAATCAAAAACTTATTCTATTTTACCTCTAGTTTTACCTTCGTAAAAATGTGGAATGGCATGTATGGATTGACATTTGTTGAAGCTGATGTAGGCTGAGCTGATGCTGAAAGTGATACAAAAGGTGGAAGCCATGCAAGTTGAAAGAAAGTAATCATAAAGTGTAGCAAGGTTTCCTTCCCCCAAACTGATTAGTTGCCTTGTTAGCAAGGTTTTTATAACACATCCCATGAGTAGCTTCAATCAGTAATTCATTACCCAATTACCTCATTATATAAAAGTGACATAATCATGTTGTGAATGTCATGGGAATAAAGGATAAAAAGGGAATATAAAAGAGGGTAAAAAAGATGAGAAAAAATCTGCATTCCCTATACCCATCATCTTTGGCTTCCATGGACACAAAAATGGTGAGAATTAGTTATCTTAGCCTTTCCCTCTCAAGGTCTGACCAATTACCTGGTGTTCACAATTAGAATTAGACCTCTTTATTCTACCCCAAAATAAGAGTAGTGTTGTCAAGCTAGGAATAAATGACGACTGATTGGGCAGAGGAACTACCTTTAGTTAAAGATAGAAACATGTAGAATAATGGAATGATAGATTAGATGATAGAGAATGCCAAATCTAAAATATCCAAAAAGTTTCATCCCTGCCATGTAGAGTGAATATTTAGAACTCATTAATAGATATAAACCATAACCAACATCATCTAAGAACTAATTAGATATTACCCCATGAACCATGAGTTCTAGAAAACCTTATATATGCAGCAGTAGGCTTTATCGACAATTAGCTTTAAGAAAACAATGTAACTGAGTATATTATAGTATTGAATTAACTTTTATACCATAGGCATGGTCACTGCTGCTAGCAAACATCCATAGCCTCAACATGGTTGCCTTTTTAACCCATTGAGATGTCAGTGTCCCATCTATTAGAAGTAAATACATAGTTATAAGAGCATTTCAATTTACTTAGATGTTTACTGAAGATCATTGTTCTGGCTTGGTAACTAGTTAATAACAATGCCATTCATAGGAGCTGCCAAAAGTGAACAAGCCAGCTCATGATGAGACGTCTCTGTCCTTCAGTTTTACAACCAAAGGCCATTAACCTAGCTTGGTGACCAGTAGTGGTAATGTCACTTTATTGGGAACTATGATCATGGTAGGTTAGCTTGTGATGAGACCTCCTATCCTTCAGTTGAATATCTTTGTTTAAAATTCAACTATGGTTATTATTAATCGACAAAATATTACTTAATAGATGGGGTGGCAGGTCAACTCCTTAAGAGCTAGGGATGGTGTAAAATGTTTTGTAGTAACTATTTTCAACTTGGGTAGTCTTGCTTCTAAAATACTAATAAACTTCAAATGGATGCACATAAATATATTTCACTTTGTTAAGATTAGGGCTGAGGAACCATTTGTTATATAGTGACAAAAATATTTAAGTATAATTTTGTGGTAATCCTCATAAATTTTACAAGATCAGGGACTCAACAAAATAAGAAAGTTGAAAGTTGACATGGTGAAATCATCTTTGCATAATTATTCCTTGAAAATAAGATTATTTTTATAGATAAATAAAGATAAATTGACTACCCAATCATTATGTCAAAGAGGACCTAGAACATTAAAAGTATTTCTCATTCACTAAGTGTTGAATCAAAAACGTGAAAATGGGCGGTCATGATTTAGGTAATAACAACTGTAATAGAGGGAACAATAGTTATGACCTAAGAAACAATAGTTGTAACTGAGGGAACAATAATCGCGACTAAGGGAACAACAGGTTTGACTAAGGGAACAACAACCGTGACCAAGGTAAAAACAATTGTGACTAAGGGAACAACAACTATGACTAAGGAAAAAGCAGTTGTGGCTAAGGGAACAACAACTGCGACCAATGGAACAACAACTGTGACTAAGGGAACAACAATTGTGACTAAGGAAATAACAACCGTGACCAAGGAAACAACAATTATGGCTAAGGGAACAACAACTGCGACTAAGGCAACAACAACTGCAACCAAGGGAACAACAATTGTGAGTACGGGAATAACAACCGTGACTAAGGAAACAACAGTTGTGGCTTAGGTAGCAACAACTATGATTCAAGATTTGTTTATCGAACAATACCATTGTTGCGTGTTACAACCTTGAAATTACCCATACCATTTTAAGGTTGTGGACATGAAATATCAAGCATGATTGTGGAAATCCCTCCCAAAGATTATCTTAATGGGAGATCATAGCAAGGTGACATGGAAAATGGTTGTTCATCCAACAGTCATAGTCACTTTACATAATAATGAGGAATTAAGAGTAAATCATTCTTGACAAGGCTTACCATAAGAATGTTTAATATTAGATATGAGGCAACCATATACTCGATAAGACTTGGGGAACAAATGGATAGATGTGGAGCAACAACATAAAAATGAAGAATTTTCTTCTTTTATTTTGGTGAAGAAACAAAAGTCGTGAATTTGAAATAAACAACATCTGAAACATACAATAAATCAGAAAAGGAAGAAACAATTTATTGAAATAAAATAAATAAATAAATAACTTAAGTTACAACCGTTGTGATTTTGGGTGTAACATTGTTGTTTCCTAAGGGAACATCAATTTGTTTCTAGGAACAACAATATGTCAATGGTGAATGAATGGAAACAAAATATATTTTAGAAAACTGCTTTGGTAGCAATGTCTTGGATCTTCAAATTCAATTCTTCATTTCTCTTGTTATGAATCCATTAAGTAAAAAAAAAAAAAAAACCTTCACATTGTTTTCTTTGTGTTGGCGGGAAATAGCGGGAAGAATTTTGTAGCAAGCTCTTATGATAAAAAAATAAAAATAAAAATAAAAAAAATAAAAAACTTATATCATGGAACCTAGAAAGTATCAAAATCATAAAATACTAAATTTCTTAATATATCCTTGGATGAAATTCCCTTAGTTCGTTAGCATTTTCTTCAAGAATCACTTGGTCATAAATAGACCTCCTTTATTCTCGAGGGACCTGCAAAAACAAGCATCTAACTGCAATGAAACATGAAATCATGGAAGAAGAGAGGTGTATGGGCTCTCTTAATCCAAGAAATATGCAAAAAAAAACTAGTTACTGCATAAAACAAATCCATGGCAAAAAGTAACAAAATAAAATTAATTTATTACTTGTGGGTGAGTGGTAGCAAACCATACTAACCAGCAGTGTTTTAATCATAACTAGTTTATTTTTCATTCGATTTGAGTGATTCCAAATCCAATTGAAAGTGAATTAAGAAAGATATCTCCAATAGAAATATGTTTTAAAAATACGATGAGATGATGTGTCAAATTTACTCAGAGCAACCTACATAGCTGAATCATTTTTTATTTCCCAACTTAGACCAATAGTTGATATTTTTAGCATAACATTTTCATTTGATGATGGATTGAACTGATGAAAATTGTGGATTAAATTATTTTCATATATCCATCTCCAATAGAAACAATTTTTGAAGGCGAGAATAATTGATGGGTCAAATATGCTATTGAACAATGGGGAAAATAAAATTTTAAGAAGCATTGGGTGCAAGTTTATTTTAAAATGTTGGAAATATTATTGAACTAAGGTTGAAACAACATTTATAGATAATATTGATGAACAAGGGTTTTTTAATGAGGTAATATTTCATTTGAAATTGATTTTCAAAAAGAGGAAATGAAAATTACTCTAATCAAGGATTTTTAGAAGGTGAGAAAGTGTCCAAATTCAAAATGACAAACACAATAAAAAAATATAGTTCTATTTTTATATTATATATTATATATTTTTAATTTAAGATTAGGATTATTCCACTTTTCTTGATAGGAAAGGATATTTGATTAGTGTATATTTTAAATTATTAAAATTTAAGTATGTGTTCTTAATTGCATTTTTTCGTATTTTTATTTGTTTAGATGCTCATTTCAAATTCACATTCCATGTTTAAAAATATGATAAAAACAAGTTATATATATATATGTGTGTGTGTGTGTGTGTGTGTGTGATAAAAATAAGTTTAAATTATATTTATATATAGAGAGACAAGTATCATCATGTGTTATATTAAGAAAAAGATAACATGGAAAGTTAAAAATCCAATTTGTTCTGTCTCTTAATATATAAAGAAAAATGTGAGAATGTTAACTGTTATTTTACGATTTAAACTTAAAAGGATTACAATGAGTTTATGGTCAATTTTATGGGTATTTTTTTCATGTTTTTAATATTTTAAACATGTCATTCATATTATTTACTTATCTAGGCATATGAAATATAATACAATGATAAGCCATACATAATAGAGAAAAAGTGTTTATCCCAGAAAGCCATATCAGAAAACCAACATACAAATAAAGGTCAGGGACCCTTATAACTTCTTATATCTATGAAGCTATCAGATACTATGGTCTTTTATACCATTCTATAATATGCTTCTACATCTCTGTGAAATGTGAACGCAGCCTCTGTACTCTTGTTGACACTATGGAAGAACTAGTAGCTACTGAAATGGTAAAAGCATTTTCCTCATTTTATTAGCTTTTGATAATTAGACTTAAGATTTCTCTTAAGGTTAAGAAATCCTTTTAGAACCTCCATGATTCTTTTAGAAGTTTCTACTAGTCTCCCCTGTTACTAACTCTACATATTTGAGTTATGCTGTACCAAATGGCCATTCATAAAAAAATTGGACCATTAATTTCTCGAGGCCATAATTAATTGCATATGAATGTTGTTTAATATGTATTATAATTGGATGAGAATTAGCAATGAGAAGAATAATTTCAATTTTGGAGGAGGAAACTCTACCACCACTCTCATATGGCATTAGACCCTTAAAAAAGTTTAAGGCCTTAAGAATGTGCCAAAAGTGGGTGATATGGATTTGAGAAAATAAACACTATCTTTAAGACATCCCAAATTCTAACACACATTCCCCATTTATAAAATCTATAAACTCATAAGGTACATGTGTAAATCTAATTTGCATCATGCCTCCTTAGTTTTGGAGACTTTAGTCTCCAAAAGCTTTAGTTTAGAATAAGACGAGGACAAATAATCTTAGCTTTCACCTTGGAGTAACACTTGACCTTAGTTGGTAGTTAACCTTTCAATCCCACTTACCAATTCTTGTTGATCCATTTAGGTCATTCTAATTTCTTTTTACAAGATTTTCACCCTCTAGTTATTATACCTCTAAATTTGGTACCAAGTTTGCGATACATGGTAATAGTTAGCCATCTTCACCCTCATTGAGCATGGATGGTTATATAATTTTAGGACCTATAAATTAGTTAGCCCTCTTCAGCGTCATTGAGCGTTGATGATTATATAATTTTAGGATCTATAAATTTACTAACAAGTAAATGCATATATAAGGTGGATGAGTGAGTCTCAAAAAGTTATTTTCTACCTTCTCAGATATTTCAAAAGGTCCATCTCAGAGCCTTTAATTTTCCTCCCTGGTTCATGTAACCTTTCTTTATTAGGATGTAACCAAACTATATCTCCTACATGAAGGGCTTAGATTATAGACACATATAGTTGTTATTCATCCTTGAGTCAAAAGTAAAAAGAGGCTCATTTATGAGGAACATTGTAGAGTCATTAGAGCTATGAAGTAGATGGGAGTGCACTTCAAAACTAAGCTCAAAGGGTTCTATATTCTGAATGCATTATGGTCATGCAATCGACCCTTCGTGCAAAGGGTGGTCATTTCTTGTTAGCTATAAAGGAAGAAGGAATTAAAACTTCAAATACTAGGACTTGTTGCAAAAGGGATTGTTTAAATTTCAAGGTGCGTAGTTGTTTCTTGTTAGCTAAAAAGAAAGAAGAAATTAAAACTTCAAATACTTGGGATTGTTGTAAAAAGGATTGTTTAGATTTTAGAGTAGTAGTTAATTTTTTCAATGGAAAGTTCAGGTGGCCATTTAAAAAATAAAGTGAATAATAATTCCATGTGAAGGGATTTTCAATAGAATAAAAATGATTTCCAAGTAATTTTCTATGAATTTTTTCTTTATAGATAGTTGGATTAATATTGAGAAATCAAAGAGCCTACAGGCGTAGAATAGATGATGATGAGGTGTGTATTGTTAAGTCACTCTTTGATGTGAAGGTAAAAAATTCTCAACTTTGTGACCCAAACAAAATGTGATCCATGGATGATTTTGATAGCTTAAATACCTCTAATTTAATAATTTCACGCACACACACACACATATTAATTTAAAATTGATTATCAACAAATTTATATAAATGTACACTAAAATACAATATTGAGAAATTTCATAATAGTCATAATTTTTTCCCTGAACAAAGAAAAATAATATTATTCTCAACCACTCACCCATCCCTTAAAAAATGTTATTATAAATATAGTAAACATATTTTAATATATAGCCAAAAAAACATGTTTTAATATAT
>APFE030957591.1:45375-77282 GCA_000404065.3 Pinus taeda | reverse complement strand
TCAAGGTATGTCTTTACTCTTGCAGGTGGAGCTATCAGCTGGATGTCAAAGCTACAGAACATTGTTGCTTTGTCCACTACTGAAGCAGAATACATTGCTGCTTCTCATGCTTACAAAGAAGCGATTTGGTTGAAAGGTTTGTTTGGTGAATTTGTTAGGTTGCAGAACAGCATCAAGTTATTTTGTGACAGTCAAAGTGCAATACATTTGGCTAAGAATCTGGCCTATCATAGTAAATCAAAGCATATACCAATCAAGTACCATTTTTTAAGACATGTTATCACTGAAAGGGGAGTCTCTCTTGAAAAGGTGCATACAAAGGAGAATTGTGCAGACATGTTCATGAAACCAATTTTGTTAGAGAAGCTACGCTGGTGTTTTGCTTCTCTTGGCTTGCAGAAAAGATAAAATAATAATAACAGGGCATCAGGCTAATTGTTGTCAAGGTGGAGATTGTTGAGATTTTCTGTTTGGAGTAAGATAGGCAAAATATCAGTTAATGAAAACAATAGGAATCAGTTCCTAGATTAGCTCCAGGTTGTTGGGAGATGATTAATGCCTCCTATATTTGATGTGAGTGAGTTAATGAGGTTGTTAGATTCTCTTTTCTATATAACAGGAAACCATTCAGATTGTGTGCTATGAGGGTGAGATTTTTGTGAGGATTTTACTATGTAATCTCCTGTTTGATTAATAAATTGCCGATGCCTATGTTGTGTGGACGTAGCCCAGATAGGTTGGGTGAACCACGTTAATTCCTGTGTTTTGATGTGCTTAAATTATTTCCTGAGTGATTTGTCTAATCTGCTGTGCATCTGATTTCCAACAGAAACATTCTAAAATTGTCTAGGGTTTTAATGAATATCTGTTTTTGGGAGTTTGGGAGGGCGAGTTATATTTCCCATGTTATCGGGCTTTAAATGCACAGGGGTTGTATATGCCCATAGTTTGATTTTGTTAAGGCCAAAATCGAATGGTGGGCATATACAGCCGCAGTTCATTTAAAGCCCGATAGCATGGGATTTATTGGCTGTTGTTTGAGAGCTCGTAGGAAACACTCCAAAATCACTGGAGCTTTAATGGGTACTTTGGAGTTTTTCGAGAGGTTCACTGCAACATATTCTTAGGTATAGGGTATTTATTTTAGGTATAGGGTATTTATTTTGAGAGAAGATTTTGATGTTTTGGGTATTTATTTTGAGTAGAGAAGGAATCATTTGTTTATTTTTTAAGTGATACATGTCAGATTAGAGGCTGGACTGCATGAACTCTGTAAAACTACAGAGAAGTGGAAATGTAGCAAATGTTTCAACAAAATATAGACAATTGCAAGTTATTCCTTGGCAGATTCTCTTGCAAATCTTGAATTTCAACAATTACAAATAAGTCTATTCTTTGAAGCCTATCTTGAAGCTTTAATGATAATTTTGGTCTGAAAGAGAAAGATTTGTGTGTGTTGTAATTTCATTTTATAAATTTCCAAACTTGAATTTTGAAGTTGAATATAATATAGCATTACATAAAATCACATAATAATGAGTGATAACAATTTTTTTTCGGGTTTGGGAGTTCCAAGTGTTTCTTTGTTAGGAAGGAATTTGATTGACAAATCATTAATGGATTAATATTTTGATTTTTTTTGTTCGAAATTCAATCTTTTATATATTTCTTTGCAAGATGAAATTTGATTGGCAAATTTTGGATGGAAATATTTTTTTAATATATATTAAATTTATATATTATATTATTGCAACTCCGGTTTCTTGTAAATTTAGACAAAATTTTCCCAATATCCTAAACAGAAACTCATACAACATACCTTATTTCCATTGTAAGATTAAATTAACTACTGCTGTACCTGAAACTCGTACAACATAGCTTAGCTTCTGTCCATGAAATTGAGGCCATCACGTGAAGAATTGGCCAAAATATTAAAAAAATTCAAACTATAAATAGACTATGTAATAAACTCTTGTGTTTGATAATTGTGACCTATATAGTTTTAAAACTAAACATATGAATTTTAACCATGTATATGTTGTATTTTTGTTTTCACATTGTTATTTGGATAATTGGGATGTAATCTAAAAGAATTATGAAAGTGTGAACGGTAAGACATTAATTAAATTACAAGTTTCGAAATTCAATGAACAAACCTAAATTAATTGTTTGATATTGAAATATCTCTAAAATCTGCAATCTAAAAAACATGCAGCTTTGGTTAAGATAATTTTCAAACTAAAATTCCTTTTCTATCATATTAATTATGATGGAAGAGGAGCTGAATAGTATTTGATATGACATTCAAGTCAAGCGATCTTTGTGAAATAGATTCTGGAGGTGTGAAGTTTCCAACTTGGATTCCAGGGAATTATGCTGAGCTCATATGTCTTGAAAATCTTATAACTGATGCATAAGTTAGTGTTTTTAATAATGCAAGAAAGTGATATTTCTCACTGTAAAATGTAAGGAGGTACAATTTTTATTCTTCATGGACCAGCCGCTTTGTATTGTAATGTTGATTGGCACGGCTACATATTAAATTTTGTCTGGCTCTGAATGGGATATTTATCAAACTAAGGGAGCACAGTTATGTTCATCACGGGCTCTGGACTGGTCGCTTTTTTTATAACGTTGACTGGCACGACAACTTATTAAATTATGTTGTTTGGTTGGTGGGACTTTTCCGCGATCATCCAGGCTCGGGTTGATGACTTTTTTCAGATCTACCAGAAAAATAATATTTAAAAGAACTAATGATAACTTTGAAGTCACATCTCATGCATAAATCTTTGTGTATCACATGACAAGGCTATAACAACATTCGCTCAAGTTTTTCTCTCAAACACCATTATACTTGATGCATAAATATGTGTATTTATACTTATGCATAAATCTTTGTGTATCACATGACATGGCTATAACAATATTCACTTTGAAGTTTTTTTCTTAAATATTATTATATTTTAAAATTAGAATGGAGTTGTTTTTAGTCTCTTTTTTTTAAGTTTCTCTGCTTGGTTTTTTTATCTAATTTTTTTAAAATCTTGCAGGAATTTATTGAAATCACAAGTTTGATGGATAATCTCTACCTTCACCACAAAATGGAGATCTTATGCCTATCATTTTATGTCATTTGGTCTCAAGAATGCACCTGCAATGTTCTCAAGAATTGCAATCACAACCTTCAGGGGTTACATGCATATGTTCTTAGAGGTTTATATGGACAACTAGATGGTCTATAACATGCTAAAGGAACATTCTAGTGTACTCAGGATAATTTTTCATCTTTGTAGACTCATTGAACTTAACAAAATGTATATTTTCGGTCCCATTTGGAATGCTCTTGAGTCACATAGTGTGCAAAGAAGGGGTATGCATAGATCCTGCCAAGGTTGTGGTGATAGTAAACATGGACCCACCTACAAGTGTAAAACATGTCATATATATTTGGGGCATACCAGGTACTACCAAATATTTATCCACGACTACACCTCCATCACTGCACCAATGGAGAAACTCTTGAGGAAGGTTGAAGCATTTACGTGGTCGGAGGAGTGTTAAGCTGTGGTCAACATACTAAAAGAAAAGTTGGTAAGTGCACCGATTCTGGTTTATCCTGATTAGAATAAGAAATTCCATGTCCACATTGATGCCTCTCGTATTGCGTTAGGGTTTGTTTTGGCTCAACTGAGGGAAGGGAGTCTTGACCAGTCTATTTACTTTTCCAATAGGAAGTTATCCACAACATAAAAGAACTATACCACAATGGAAAGGGAAACACTCGAGATGGTATACTATTTGCTAGGGGGCCCATTTAAGTTTGTCACTGACCATTCCACTTTGAAGTACTTGGTGAAAAAGCTGGTGCTAGAGGTAAGAATTTCTAGGTGGATGTTGTTACTTCAAGAATTTAATTTCAAAGTAATCGTAAATCCAAGTTGATTGAATGTGGGACTTGATCACCTCTCATGAATGGAATTAGGAGAAAGCAGAGGATCCCTGGATGATCAGCTACCAGACGCTGACTTGTTGTAGATAGAAGCTATACTAGAGTGCCTAGAAGAGATTGCAACCTTCCTAGCTACAATAAAATGTTCGGATGAATACACAGCTACATAAAGGATACATATGGTCATTCGAGCGAAAAATTATCAATTAACCACAGGACACCTATATAAATTGGTCCTATGTAATGTATTGTGTCGATGTGTCCTTCACCATGAAAGACATGATGGCTTTGGGAATGTCATGTAGGAGTTGCAGAAGGCCATGTTGGGGAAAGGCTACAACAAGGAAAGTATTGCAGGCAGGACTATGGTGGGTGATGATTTTCAAGGACGTGAAGGAATATGCTAGAGGATGTGATGTGTGTCAAAGGGTTGGAATGTCATCACACCGAGATGAAATTCCATTGCAGCTGGTATGTGCACTACAAATATTTGAGAAGTGGATGGTCGATTTCATAGGGTCAATCAATCCACTTGCGTGTCACTCTCATACCAGGTATATAATCACGACAACAAAATACCTCACCAGATGGGCTGAAGAAGAATCTGTGAAGGACTATACAACAGATATCACCACAACATTCATATTTGAGAATATCATATCAAGGTTCAGGTGCCCCAGGAGTCTAACCATTGATCAAGGGAGACACTTTATAAGCGAGATAGTTGCTTCCCTACTTCAAAATTTGATGACACAACATCACAAAAGTAGTTTGTACCACCCATGGGCCAATGGTACTGTAGAAGCCTTCAACAATATTAGAAAATGGTTTTACTAAAGTATGCCTATCCAACTGAGATTATTGGGATGAGAGGGTGCCAATGACCGTATGGGCATATCATACAACTGTGAAGTGACTACACAAGTATACACCTTTCCAACTGGTGTATGGATGATAATTTGTGGTGCCAGCTAAGTTCAATGTCCCGAACCTTTTCGTTTCCCAAGCCACTGATATGATAGAGGAGGAATGACTTCAGAAGTGATTATGTGCACTCTTAGAGCTTGATAAGGAAATATTTATGGCATATTTCCACCAAACAGTTGAGAAGAAAAGACAAAAGGCATGGCATGAATGACATATCAAGAAAAAGTCATTCAAAGTCAGCAAGCATGTTCTATTATGCAACAGTAAGTTCTTAACGTTCCATGGAAAGCTACACATGCATTGGTTAGGACCATTCATTATTATGAAGATAAGAGAATCTAGAGTCGTCAAGCTCATGCAACTGGATGGGGTCTTCTTACTAGGTTGGGTGAACGGTGCATGCTTGAAACCCTTCCACACATCAAATAATGTTAGTCAAAATTGATAGGATCTTCGGAGAGCGATCATAGGTAGGATTAGGAAGAGTTGATGGGAGTCAGTAAGTTCATCGTCGTTCGTTGCATCAGTCAGTTTTTTTCCCTCTTTCTTTCATCATTCCACTACACTACAACTCTATATGGTTGGGGGGGGGGGGGAAGGGAGTCACACATGTTAGAAGCCTTTTCCATAATAATTAGACAATAATTTTGGTGTTAGCCCATATTCCCATAAAATATTTCTCGTTATAACAATAATTAAGTCCTAAACGTATTCCATTATGATCAAATAATTACCCATCTACTCCACCTTTCCTTTTTTCAGGATTGCGTCATCTAAGTCAAGTCCAGCTCAACCAATAACTAGCACAACGATGAAATTCCTCACACAAGTAGTTGCAATCACAAAGACTTGGAAAACGATGCTCAATAACAACAATAAATTCCTCCATGTGACTATTGCGAATGTGCATGAATTGGGACATTCATTTAAAGAAGTTGGTCAAGAAGAAGTAACAACAGCATTAGTAGAAGCACCAACAACATCACCATCAGAAGCACTCACAACAACGCCAATAGATGCATCAA
This sequence comes from Pinus taeda, assembly GCA_000404065.3. NCBI lineage: Eukaryota > Viridiplantae > Streptophyta > Pinopsida > Pinales > Pinaceae > Pinus > Pinus taeda. The sequence goes on along the minus strand of APFE030957591.1, from coordinate 71,378 downwards.
CAACACTGACAACACCAAAATAAAATTGACTCGGGGAAGAGTCAATGAACTATGGTCAAGGTTTATTGGGGCCTCCGTTTTTGTGATATTTTGCAGAGAAAGAGGTTACTAACAAGTGGCAGAAGTTTTTGTTGGGAATTTTCGGAGTTGACATCCAAGAAAGGGAAGGAGACTGAAGAAATATTGGCAATTGCAAAATAGTAGCAGGAACGGGCTAACAGTCGAGTGAAGAAAGAGCAAGAGCAATCGAGGATGAAGACAACCAAGAAAGGGAGAAGGAGCTAGTAGTTTAGGTTGGTGGAAGAAGATAAATAATAGAGAGGAGATCATAGAAGGGGTTGGTTGGCTTTGGAATATGTTATGTTTATTGTATTTCCATTCTTGTTGTGTCATGGAGCTATGAGAAATAGTATTAATAGACTATGCTCCAACATGCGAGTAGTTCTATAGGTGGAGTCTCAACTGAACTCTTTCCATTTCTGTGGCAATCCTATATTTCTTTTCCAAATGCTGCAGAGCATCTAGATACTTGGCATCCCATGCCTAAAACTAGTCGTTAGGTTTGTTTGCTACTTTCAGGAATTTTACCACTTCCTATGCTTTCTTTTGAATTCCAATGACAGGAGCGACCACCTATTGTATAAGTATCATATCATCATATAATATTGGCATGGTGTCCTCCATTGGCCCCATTTCTTCCTGCATGGATGACTACCATTCTGTAGTGTTGAAAATATATGATGATAACTATTGATTTTGTACTTAATTCTTCACTACATCAAGTTATTTCCTTAATCTAATATTCTCACTTAGTAGATATCTAGAGTTATTCAACGTTACTATGGAAAAAGAAACATTTTCTTCCATGACTACCCTAGGATTCCTTGTGATGTTGGCAGCTAACACCTTCTTTGTAGTGACTAAGACTCGATTTTGAGGATCAGTGGGAAAGTATCTATGCCTATGTTGCAAAATCCTCTTCTTAAACAGATCAAACTATACACTGCATACATCCATGACTCTATCTGTCAGTGGAGGTGTGATCCCCATCTTGCCAAAAGGAAGGTTACCACTTGTGAAGGGAGGTTCTTCTAGAGTACCTTGCTCATCATCCATGGGTTGAATGGTATCTTCTTCCTCCAACTCTTCCTCTTCTATCTCTTGAGTCAATTTTTCTTCTTCCAATCTTTGTCCTGCTTCTTCCTCCTCGGACTGCCTCTCTTGTTCTTATTCTATCCTTTTTCTCTCCTCCTCTTCTCCTTATTGCTTCTATCTTGCTTCTTCTTATCCTATTCTTCTTCTTCTTGTCTCCTCTCATGTTCTTCTTAAATTGCTCCTATGTTCAAAGGATCAGATTTCAAATTCCTACTACTCTTGCGAGTTATTTATTCTTCCTCTTGCACCTGGAAGTCTCTAGTTGGTGGATCTTGGGGTGAACTAGTTTCCATCCATGGATGTTCCTTCATGTTTGCATTGTACCAGTTCTTTAGCTTCTCCTTAGATGCTCTAGATATCAAAGAATACCCTGTACTATGACCAATCCTTTCACAATGTTTCCTTCATATTCTCCTGGGATCGTATCCATGAAAATCCTTAGTGGTGAAGTGTAGGCGATCCAAGTCCTATATCTTCACTATTGTCACCTTGTGGCTCTTCAACTAATATAATTTGATCTTCAATGGGAAGGTGCGCCAAGGGGAATTTTTCCTCTTTGAAGAAATCCTGACAATACCTTGTCCAAATGATTTTCTGGTTCCTGCATGACCACTTTATTGGTCACACATCATGGCATCAGATGAGGGGATATATGAAAACCAAAATATATGATGTATGTCCCCTCAGGCACTACAAACCAATTTGTGATATCCTTTAGTGACTCTTTCACTTGATGAATCATGCATGGAGGATTGATCTCGAATATCATATGAAGGATAATTGTAAAGAAATGCTTAGCCAATATGTCATATGTGCCTCGGAAGCTTGATTCTAATAACAATCTGTAGTGAAAGTAAATTTAGAACTTGTTCTCAGGTGTCGAGTTCCAGTACATTCCTTGAAACATAGACGTATAATATTTTGGTGTTTGATTTGCCCTCAAAGATGATTTTTCCTATGCCAAATGATGCTGCAAATAAATTGAAAATATATCTTCCCAATTGAAATATTTACCATGGGTTACCATAATATGGAGCATATAATTCCATTTTTCCTTAAACACCTTAGCATTTTTGTGCACATGCAACTGACAACACATGGGCATCAAATACTGATATACATCTATGAGGGTCTTTATTGGATATAATGCAGATGGGTGATGGAGAAACTTAGTAGGATATTGACACCAAGATTTGATAATTTCACTTGTGTCGAGGTAGTCCCATATGGTATAGAAGTCATTATTTGCATATTTTGTGGGCCTAAGCATCTTGTAGTACATCTGTATGTCTTATCCATAATAAGTGGCTGGATGATTGCACTCTCACTATTAAGCATAAGATAACTTCAATAGGTTCCTCAGTGCTTGCATCTAAGACTTCTTTGGAGGCTACTTTACGGGAAGACATGGATCCAATAATTGATGAAAGGGGGACAATACTTGTAGCATGATACCTATGTGTGGCAACACACTCATATTGAAGATATTAGCTTAAGCAAAATTAAATATGCAGTAATACCTATAAATCATGTACACAAAGCCATCACATGTAACTGGACATGAAAATCTATTAACGATTGTGCAAAATCACATGCATGCATGATAAAATAGGAATGCAAACTAGGAGGGTGCACTTTCAAAGTAGGAAGGATTATCAAAGGTCATTTGTGGCTTTGCAGTGCGCTCATGCACTAAAGCAAGTGAATAAAATCATCTACGATGCACTAGATTACTCCAAAAGGTCGAAGGAAAGGGGTTGTTGGGCCTTCAAGCCTTCACAGTGCACTCATGCGCTTAAGGAGACATGGAGGGTGCATTGTCGCACTCCAAAGGGACAATGGAACATGATTCCAAGCATTCAAGTCTTTAGGGTACGCTTATGCATTCAAAGGAAAGGATGGTGCACTGGCACATTCTAACAAGATGAAGGGGAGTGCTTTGAGTCTTCATGGTGTACTTATGTGATCAAGGGAGGGCGTAGTTCTTCGTGCTAACGAAGTGCGGTCAAGGGGAAATCTTTGTTGTTTTGGGCACAATTTTCAAGGTTGATTGGGCTTTGGGTTCCAAAAGTGAAATCTCCTTGTTGGAAGCTCAAGAACAAGTTTAACAAAAAAATTCATGGTAAGAACGAGGAGATTAAGGATTTGCAAGATTATATAGATGTTTTTGAATTCACTATGGAATATGAAGGGTTGAAGAATTTGAAGAGTTTCTCCATATGATAGCTAATTAACACTTGTAGAATGAAGATTGAATAGAAACGCCAACAAACGAACTGAAAAACAAAGAAACGAGAGCAAGAAAAGAAAGAACGACAGTGAAATCATGAAAGGAAATGAACATATTGGACATGCAAAAATTACTTGTGAAGCGATTTGATGAAGAGTTTCTTGATCTCCAGCTATGTGATCAACTCAAATGAGAATGATTATGTAAAGGATTGATTAATTGGGTTGATTTAAAAGAGTTTACACACAAAATTGATTCATGCATGATTGCCACTTGTCAATGAGTGAAAGGATTAGCTAAGGGAAGTTGAGTGGGCTCCTATTTTCTAGGAGTGTGCCCACATGCAACAAGATGCTCATGCATGCACCCAAGAAGAGTGCAAGTATTCATCACGAAGGAGTGTGCTCAGGTAGGGCACTTGCCTAGTATGAAGGAGTGCTCTCAAGGAGGGTGCACTTCTTCATCTCGAATCAGTGTGCTCAACTCAAGTGCATGCCTTCACCAACTTTGAGTGTGCTTTTGCCTTTAAAGGTGATTTTCTTGATTTTGTTTGCTTTTTCTATGTTTTTGAGTTTTTTTCTAGTGTGTGCATGGTGAGAAGGAAACTTTCTAAGTCATGATAAGTCATGAGTTCACCTAACCATGGACTAGATAACTTAAGTGCTTCTAAGGGTTAGGCGATGATGCTTAGGAAACATTGACTTAGGAGAATTCAACACTCGGAAAAACGCAAAAATAACAAATCAAACGATATGTTGACATTAAGGGGCTTGAAACGACGGCTTATGTAGACTCCAAAATTGACTTAGTCAAAAATTTTGGAGGACCGTTATTGTTGTAGCCATTATAGGTTTATAATCCCTTGGGTTTATAATATCAATCATGTTCAACCATGATCAATCAAGGTCAACCATGCTCAATCATGGTTAGCCATGTTTTATAAAATCAATAATGTTCAATAATGGTTAGTCATGGTTATCCATGGTCCAATGTTGCATTGTGACGAAGAATGTCTCAATATGAAAATCAACCATGGTCAACCATGGTCAAATGTGATATTGTGACGAAGATTGTCTCGATATGAAAATCAATCATGGTCAAGCATGGCTAACCATGGTCTAACATTGTCTTATGACAAGGATTGTATCAATATGAACATCAATCATGGTCAACCATGGTTAACCATTTTTATTTTAGGGTTTATAATATTTATCTTAGAGTCAATATACTCGGGGTTTATAATATTAATCTCTTGGGTTTAACGTTATCCAATTGGGTTTATAATTGGGCTTGGGGTTTTAGTATTAATCCCTTGGCTTTATTATTCCCTTATGTTTATAATATCAATCCCTTGGGTTTATTAATCTAAGGGTTCATATTCATAGTGTTTAATATTATTCCCTTAGGTTTATAATCCATTGGGTTTTTTCTATCAATAATATCAATAATTCCTTGGTTTTATAATATTAATCTGAAAGGCCTATAATAGTTATCCCTTGGATTTAATATTATTCACTTGGATTTATAATATTACTCCCAATGGTTTATAGTATAAGTCCCTTGGGTTTAATATTAATTAATATATAATAGTATATTAATATTTAAATTAATATTTATTAACACAATATTTCCTTATTAATATATTAATCTTAGAGTTTATAATTACGACTTATAATATTGATTTGATATTAATATTTATAATATTAAGTTTATAATATAATTTGTATTAAATTGATATTTACAATTTATATCAACCACATTTATTAATGTAATTGTGTTAATATTATAGATTTTAATATTTAATAATTGTAATTCAATATTATTTTTAAATTTAATTTATAATTTTTAACCTTATTATTATATGATTAGATACAATATAATTAATTTTTAAAATACATATTTTTTAAATGATGATAATATGTTGTAATTCAAGTTGGAGGAAGCAAGAAAAATGTATAAATAACAATATTTATTATGAAATTAAAATTTCAAAGCAATAAATTGCTCAAGACTCGAGGGACATCAATTCTTGGTTGAGTAGAGCTTACTATGATATTTTGTAAGAATAAACCTCAACTTAGATGGTACTGGCCAAAAGCATAGGCTGCAAGTTCGCTTTGAAATGTTGGAAAGAATACACTTGAAACAACATCTATAAATAATATTTCATGAAGAGGGATTTCTTATATGAGATAATATTTTATTTGAAATTGATTTTCAAAAAGGAAACGAAAATTACTCCAGGATTTTGGGAAAGTGGGAAATTGTCTAATTTGAAAATTACAAAGACAATTAAGAAGATATATAATTTATTACTATATTATATGTTTTTAATTTAAGTTTAGGATTATTTTATTTTTCATGATAGTTGCTATATTTTAGAATGTTTGATTGGTATGTATTTTAGATTATTTAAATTTAAGTATATTTTTTAAATATGTATTTTATTATTTATATGTTTTTATCTTTTGATTTTAAAGAATTATATATAGGAAGATATTTTTATTATTATATATTATATTAAGAGACATAAAATTCACATAAAAAGTTAAAAATTGATTTTTTAGTATCCTTTAACGTATAAAGAAAAATATGAGGATTTTAAGTATTTTAAGTTATTTTTAGTATCCTTTAATGTATAAAGAAAAATGTGAGAATTTTAAGTGTTTTAAGTTATTTTAGTTGAGTTGAAATATAGATTATTTTGAATATTTTAATGGTTATGTTATTAAAATAGGTTTAAATTTAAAATAGTTACACTGAGTTTTTAGTCAATTGTATGAGTATATTTTTATATTTTTAACAATTTAAACATGTCATTTTTATTCTTTACTTATTGGGGCATATTAAATATACTACCATGGTAAGACATACATATTGTAGTAGAAGTATTTATCCTAGAAACTCATATGAGAAAACCAACACATAAATAAAAGATTATGGACCCTTCTAACATATTATATCAATGAAACTAGGAGATTCTATGGTATTTTGTACCATTCTACAATATGCTTCTAGATCTCTTTGAAATGTTAGTGCCTCTTTCATACTCTTGTTCATATTATGGAAGAACTTGTGGCTACTAAAAAAGTAAAAGCATTTTCCTCATTTTATTTGGATTTTTATAATTAGACTAAGGATTTATTTTAAGGTTAAGAAATCCTTTTAGAACCTCCATGATTCTGTTAGAAGTTTTTAGTGGGCTCCCAATATTACTAGCTCCACATATTTGAGTTATGGTGTACCAAATAGACATTCAAGAAATTTTTGGACTATTAATTTCTTGAGGCCATAATTAATTGCATATGAATGTTGTTGAACGTGCATTATAGTTCGATGTTAAGATATTAATGAGAAGAATAATTTTAATTTTAGACGAGGAAATGCTACTACAACTCTCATATAGCATTACACCGTAAAAGAGATGTTTAATGTCTTGAGAATGTGTCAAAAAACATCCCATATTTTTACCTAGATCCCTCATTTATAAAATCAATAAACTCATAAATTACTTGTATAAATCCATTTTGCATCATGCCTTCATTGTATGGGAGTCTTTAGTCTCCAAAATGTTTGTTTTAGAAGGAGACAGGGAAACAATTTCTTAAATTTCTCCTCGGAGTAACATTTGACCTTATTTGGTAGTTCACCTTTCAATTACACCTACCAATTTTTTATTGATCCACTTAGGTCATTCTAATCCTCTTTTGCAAGAGTTGCATCCTCTGGAATTATAATTTAATTTGGTGCCAAATCTTCAATAGATGGTAATAGTTGGCCCTCTTTAGCCTCATTGAGCATGGATGTTTCATATAATTTTAGGTCCTCAACATTTACTAATAAGTAAAAACAAATACAAGGTGGATGTGTTAGTCTCTAAAATTCATTTCCTACCTTCTTCGATATTTCAAAAGGTCCATCTCAAGGGCTTTTATTTTCTTCCCTGATCTGTGCAACCTTTCTTTATTAGGATGTAACCAAACTTTATCTCCTATATGGAGGGTCTAAATTATAGACACAAATAGTTGTTATTGATTCTAGAGTCAAAAGTAAAGAGAGGCTCATTTATGTAAGGAACATTGTAGATGCATTAGAGCTATGAAGGAGATGGGAGTGCACTTATTTTACAAAGCCAACACTCAAAGGGAGCTATATTATGAATATTTTATGGTCATACATTTGACCCCTTGTGTAAGGATGGTTGTTTCTTGTCAACTAAAAAGGAAGAAGGAATTAAAACTTCAAGGTAGGTGCTTGTTTCTTGTTAGCTAAAAGGAAAGAAGAAATTATAGCTTCAAATACTTGGGATTGTTGCAAAAGGGATGGTTCAAATTTCATAGTTGTAGTTTATTGTTTCAATGGAACGTTGAAATTTCCATCTAAAAAATAAAGTAAATAATGATTTGTACAAAATTTTCTTCAATAAATAAAAATGATTTCCGAATAATTTTCTATGATTTTTACTTTGGTAATGGTTCAATTAATATTGGGAAATCAATCACTGTAATTAACCTTAAAATACAAATATCAAATAACCAATTCTTAAATAATATTAAAAATTTATCCAAAATAACACTAAAACTTATAAGTTTATCGCTTTCTCATTTACATAATAAAAAATTAATTTAATAATTTAAAATTACTTTAAATAAAATAAAACATATTTTTATTACTAAATCTCTCTCTCACACACAATAATATTTTATATATTATTTTATTAATTTAAAATTGATGATCTACTTGTTTATGCAAATCTGCATTGAAATGCAATATTGAAAAATCTCACTACAATAATATTTTATTTTGTGCCTTACAAATAATAAGATAATATAATTCTCATCACCCATCCCTTTAAAAAGTTGTTATATATATAACAAAATTATTCTAATCACCAATCCTTTTATATATATATATAACAAAAAAAAGGCACATTACAAAAAAAACACATTACAAATTTAGATAAGGATATCCTTGCCATGAAGAATATCAAACACTCCAATATAAATTTTTTTCGTTCACTTTATATATTTTCATTTTATATACCTAAAACAAATTTTCCTCATTTTAAAATTTAGAAAATAAAATATAATAAAAAAGAATTATAATGTTCCATTCTATTTCGCTGCTATAAAGGAAAAATTAAAAGTCATTTTATTCAAACAGTGCCAAAAAAATAAAATAACTGATATACTAGAGGAATTGATGCTTAAACTTGGAAGGAAGCGGCTCCTCTTAGAAAATTTTCGTTGAGAGCAAGTGGGGCAGAACACGCTTGCCACAACCATGATGGTTCAGATTTTCATTCCTTTGATATGTTGCATCATTGCCTTTGAATGCTAGAGATCACTAATATCAATGCAATGAACAAATTTTTTTAATTCATAGAGGTCAAGAAGACATCTGATGGCTTGGAAGAATTAAACGACTAAAAAAACTCATATGAAGATACACAAGCAGAGCTCGTTGAGAACATATAATAATCAAAATGAACAACAACTAGAGTTATGCTCCACAAGTACTCCCAAGTCATGGGTGCACACTCCCAATTTAAGGCTTTTATCCATTGTAGGATGAGATTGAGGCCATGGCTTCATCACAATCAGATGAATAAATGGACAAAAAAGTTAGATCCATATAATGAATAAATCAAAAGTATTTGATCAACATTTATACCTTTCGATCTACTTTAATGGAGCAGACTAGGTTCAATTGAGCCTTTGTTTTCTGATTTGTCATTTTGATGATTAGCTGCACCATTCACTCTAGGTAGATGAGACACTTTGGCCAAGATTCTTGCTTTTGAGGTCCTTCCTATTTTTCTTCTTTCTGTTCTTCTTCTGCTCTCCATTGTTGCTATTATTGTTGTCTCCTCCATACAAAATCTACAATCTATCCCAAATCTCCTTAGAAAACTTCATATCTAATATTTTCTCCAAATGTGAATTATGGAGGTTTTCATATATCACACACTTCATTTGGGTGTTATGTTGCATCACTTTTGTTGTGCAAAGATCTTGACCAAAACCTTCACACACCACCTTTCAAGTGTTAGATCCATAAGATAATAACTTAGATTTGTCTTTTTCTTGCCATACTTAGAAGTTTGTAGTAGTGAGCAGATATATTCCTTTATGATCCATTAAAAAAAATAAAAAATTCCTTGATCTACTTTCTAGTTCTCAAATTGCACATGAAAGCCCTGCTATGATACCAATTATTGAAAGCTTGAAAATATTGAGAGGGAGGGGGAGGGGGGGTGTGGGGATGAATCAATATTGTGTTGTGGATCACCAAATTAAAATTTTTTCCCTTCTTTAACAATTAATTGAATCAAACATTAGTTAACAAATGCATTATAACATCAAATCTAATCACACATCATAGATAACATATAAATAACTGCTAGCATCATCAACCTTGAACATCACAACCATCAACAGTGAGTACCAATACACATGAATGCAACAAATATGTTGATTTTTGTAACTATGGTCGGTCTTCATAATGTATATATGAGTCATTTATGTATTTGTAAGCATGTTCTTAATACTAGAACATGAAGGAAAAATATTTTTGAGCCATGTCCCTTTTGGACTTTCAAAACAACATTATCAGAATTTGTAAAAGTCAAATTATTGGCTCCAAAAGTTAATGTCAGCTTCCTCCTAGTGAAGTAAACCTCAATAAGAATTCAAGTCAGCTTGAAGTGAAAAGTTGCACCCATTCGCCCTCAATTAAGCCTATAAAAAAGGCACTATATTCATCCAAGAGAACTCACACTTTGAGGTAGAGAAGTCTAAGGTCTGAGGTAGCCAGCAAAGCAAAATATAAGGAAGCAAAGATTAGAGGTCAAAGGAAATAAAGAAGGGTAAATATGAGATAGTGAATTATGGGGTCTAAATAAACTTGAAAATCTAAGGCATCATATAGGATATGTATGAGGAAAAGAAGAGGAGTGAAGTCTAAGGCATAGAAGATCAAATATATGAGGCAAGAATCTTGCATATTTGAGGCATGGACTGTCCCACATCTGAGGCAAGATTCTGTGGATGAATTTTTGAATGAAGAAGAAGGATAGACCAGAGCATGGGCCAATTGACATGACTAGGAGGATGGACTAGGTTTGACCTAGTTGTTGACTTAGATGTATCTATGTTGGATTGAATAATTCTCTATTGAAAGATTTTCTAGGTTTTTCCCCATGATGTTTTTGCTAGGGCAAATTTCTTGTATTCTTTGCGTGGTTGTCACTTTATGATCCTTATGTCCTAAATGTTATATGGTTGATGTCTTCTGTGTAAGTATTGAATGATGGAATAATGGATAAGAATGTGAAAAGATCAAAATTATCGAAAATAATTATCAGTATAAAAGGCTTATAAAATTCAACATGGTATCAATGTAGCTTTGGGTGAAAGAGAGACCCTAGAAAGGAAGTAATCATTGTTTTAGAAAGTCCTAATATGAGCCTCTATAAGTCCTTATCTGAATCTTTGTTTAAGGCCAAAATTTCATCTAATTCATTATTGAAAGAGACCATGATTTGAAGGCCAAAATCCTAATCCTCTTTTGCAAAGTTTATGAACCTTAGACCAATAATTATCTTAGTTCTGAAGTGTGTTATAGGATATTTAGGAGGTCTAAAATTATTAGGATTATAGTTATATATATTAAGAAAATATCAGAAAATTACATGGAGGTCGAAGTCTTATGGTTTCTTAGACGAGATCTCAATAAGGCTAAAGTTCATGTTGGCATGAAATAAGAACATTTTTTTAGGTATCCTCTTCTCCAAGATGTAGGACCAGTTTAATGATTGAAGAAACATTTATTCAAATGCTAAGAGGTGGAAATTACCTTTTTTCCAACAAGTTCATAAATCATAGAGTTTATGGGTCGAGTAGTCTCAGGACTATGGTTGGGATGAAATTGCCATATAAGAAAAGAGAATCAAAAGAGCCAAAAGCTATAAAAGGTTGGATACTTTCAAGATATTTCCATTTTGTTTGCTTGTCTCAATTTTCAATCTTCGGGCAAGTCTACAGTGCTCAAGTCAAATTCTAGAAGGATGAATGAAGACCTCAGGAATAAGTCCTAAATTTCATGTTTTGATCATATCTTCAAATATTAGAGAATGCTAACCCAACGAGACCAAGAAGGTATCCAAGCCAAGGGATGCCTTTGATTTAGGATCAAGAAGAATACCATTAGGCTGCAAGCCTCTTATTGTCATAAAGTAATAGAAGTCTAAAATATTGCCTCTGAATTAGAGTGAAGGTATAAAGTCCTCTCAGAAAATTACAAACATAGAGGCTGTGTAATTTCAGAAGAGACCAAATTACCACATTTTCCATGAAACTTAAAGTATTAGTCTTTGATTTTCTCTATACCTATGTAGAAGTAAAATTCTCAAATTCATTTAAAATTAAATCTGATGTTACCTTAAAAGGATCCTTTTCCTATACACAATGGAAGGTTATGATACATATACAAGGAGATCACCTCATATCCCTTTTAAGAAGGAAACTCAAAGAAATTCAAAGAGACCTTTGTACTGAAGAGATCTAAGTTGTAATAAGCTTTGAAGTTTTACATGGGAGGTATGTATTGTCATAAATTTTAAAGTCTTAGTCATACTTTTTGGAAGTTGTATCTTGACGAGATTTTCATAATATTCCTATTACTTGAAGATTGAAGTAAATCAGTAGATCAATAAGAAACCCTTGAAGACAAACATGAATCGCTCCATCCTTTGATAAATTGATATGGCAAGGAGTATTGACATTAAAATGTGAGGATATTGTATTATGACATTTTGATGAAAATACACCCAACTTTTGAAAGAAAAGTAAAAGGATGACTTCCACAGAATTTTACTTCAGTAAAGCGAGGTTGAGTCCCTCTTCAGGCTTAAAAGTACATTTCAGTTAACAACCTATTAGGCATGACATATTATATTAAATGAACCTATTGTTTCTAATATCTAAGCCTCTTAAATAATTGATGCAATGTGTGCTACTATGAAAAATCTTACTGTTGATATGAAAGTTTGGGTACTGATAAACACACACACACACACACACATATATATTGAAGAATCTGAGCCATTTGTTTTGGTGAAACCAAGGATTATTATTAAATTTTTAATGAATTTCATCACATGTGAAATCAAGTATAGGGTTCTAGACAATTTAGACAACTAGGTTTTGTAAACCTTAGCAAGAAAAAAGATTGAAGAAGAAAACCCTATGGTTTATGGAAAAATATTATGATTGGATGTTCCTATTGAATGTAGAAACCCTATATCTTACAAGAATGGAATGACATCATGATGACAATGTGGATGAAGTTGATAAAGTTATAGATGGATGTAAGAGGTCCATAGATCAATATGTAGCTGACATTCTTCTCAAAGATAAGTATTTTCTATCTCTCTTATTTGATTATTACTATTGTCATTGATTATTACTAGTATTTAGTCTCTTATTTTTAAATTATTTTCTTGGTTGTCATTGTTCTTCCATGGTATCATTGTAAGGGTTGCAAGTGCATAATGAAGGCTACCAAAGCTTTCGTAGCAGGTGGAAGAATAAAGCAAATATAACACAAAGAGGACTCTCCTAGAAATAGGGATTTATGAAGAGAGATATTGTACTAAATGAAATCTGGACTTAGAGGGAGAAGACAAATCAACAAGATGGAAGAATGTCTTGATCTATGATAGAAAGAAGTAAGTTGTGAAATCTAAAACAAAGCGTGATTGACTAGAAAGAAGTCAAAGGAAAGGATTACCTCCATAAGAGAGAAGAATACTATGAAAATATATTTTGTCATGTACACTTATATTAAAAGTTTAATATATATATCTATATCTATATATATATGATTTCTATTATTACATTATATAGATGTAGAGATCTTCTTATTTGATGAAAGAAGAAGTGTATTTAAGAACTACCTAAAGCTTGTGAGGTTTATGAAGAAGTCTCATGCTTGTAAAGGAAGGATTTATGCAAATTCCTCTTGGATTGATGAATCAAGGTTGATCCTATATGATTTGTTTTATGACGAAAGCATAAGAGCTTATGTGTGAGAGGGAGTTAAATTTACTAGCATATTTTCTCTAGAGGGAGAAGTCAAGGCTTCACCAAGAACACTTATTTATGGCTTGAGAGGGTGTTGACCTCAGAATTCAAGATTAAATATCTTGACTTGATAGCTAATAACATAAGTGACAAAGGGAGCAAATGAGGATTTCCATGACAGGATTTGCTTCAAAAAGAATACCCAGTTAGAGTAATCAATGTAACGAAGGTGGTGGATCAAGTAAAGGAAGTATAACAATTTATGGTTGAGCCAAGACATGTAGCTCAATGTGTGTTCAAATACTAGCATGGTATATTTGATCCCAGCAATATCATTTATGGTTTGAAATATGTCTCAAACAAGTACAACTACGGTATTTCACATTAGGGAAATGAGTGCTGAAGAAATTATATTTTGTGTATTACTTCAATTTGGGATCCAATATGATATTTTGGATGAGAACGAAGCAGACATCTGTTGCACTCAATGGATGGGTATATTGCATCTTTGTTGTCAAGTTAAGAAGCAATATGGCTCCATCTTGCAAGATTGTTTGATCAAGTGTAGATGTTAGCTCGATGATAGGTCGAGCCACTTGGAGATCTAGTACCTATATGTCGTAAAGGAAGAATGAAGTGAATCTTGAGTACAACTCCACTGGTAAGCAAACAACTACTATTTTGACGAAGTCATTGTCCCAAGATAAGTTCATGTACTTCAAATACAAGATGGGGCTTGTGGAAATTACCCCTCTAGTTGATAGGGACTGTTGATAAGGAAAACAACATGAATGGACATTCTCTTGATAGGGAGAATGGTCTCAAAGACTGAGAGTGCTCTCCAATTAGGGTTGAGTTAGTTCCTCATGGTAAGGAGATTCAACTGCTACCCATGAAGGGTCGCATAAGGTGTATACCCAATCACTCACCAAGGAAGGGTTAACTAAGGTATTTCAACATCTAGATCTGATCAATCACTAGGGAAGGGTGAAGTGAGGTCTTTCAACATCTGGACCCAATCATTCACTAGGGAAGGGTGGATTGAGGTATTTCAACATTTGGATCTGATCACTCACTTGGGAAGAGTGAAGTGATGTATTTAAGCATATGGACCTAATCATTCACTAGGAAAGGGTGGAGTGAGATATTTTACCATCTAGGCCTAGAGTGCTCCCTAGGAGGGGTGAGTGAGTGCCTACTATTTGAGTTAGTATCTCAACATTTTGGCCCAATGAGAGGCCTTAAGATTTGAGGATCGGTCACTTTGAGAGAGTGAGTCTTGATATGATAATGATAAGCCATGGGTTAAGCACTAACCAATATATGGCTACTAGAAGATGATAATGGTTAGATGATGATGCTAGTGATGATGTTGTTGATCTCAGATATGCCTACTAGTTGATGCTGAGAGTGTGTGAGAGATTCTAGCTAGTGGATGTTGACGAGATGATGCTGAAATGTCAAAAAATATTGATGATGATTTGTTATAAATTTTTCATAGAGAAATTAGATGAACATGAGAACATATAGATAGTCATTATGATTACCTCCCTAGTTAAGCGAGAGTGTTTATTTTTGTAACTATGATTAGTATTCATAATCTATATTTGATTCATTTATGTATTTGTAAGCATTTTCTTCATACTAGAATAAAAAGGAAAAATAATTTTGAGTCATGTCGCTTTTGTACTTTCAAAAGAAAATGTTTTGAATTTGTAAAAGTCAATTTTTTGGCTCCAAAAGTTAGTGTTGGCCTCCCCCTAGTCAAGTCAACCTCATGAAGAATTCAAGTTGACTCCAAGTGAAACGTTGCACTCATAAGGGTAACTCTGAGACAACGAATTCTGAGTTTTGAAGCAACTTGAAAATATGAGGTAGTGGATAGGGTATGTCTGAAGCAGAAAATTGGAGTGAGCTTTGAGGCATAGAAGCTCACATATCTTAGGCTAGAAGCTCACATATCTAAGGAAAGAAACTTGCATTTATGAGGCATGGAATCTTGCATATCTGAGGCAAGATTCTGAGGATGAATTTTTGAACGAAGAAGAAGGATGGACCAGAGGATGGGCTAGTTTAATTGACTAGGAGGATGGACCAGGTTTCACCTAGTTATTGAATTAGATGTATCTCTATTGGATTGAAGAATTTTATATTGAAAAGGTTGTTTGGATTTTCCTCATGAGGTTTTTCCCAGGGTAAATTTCTTGTGTTCTTTGTGTGGCTGTCTCATTATGATCCTTTTGTATTAAATTTTATATGGTTGATGTCTTCTATGTGATTATTTAATGATGGAATAATGAATAAGAATGTGAAAATATTAAAATTATCGAAAATAATTTTCAATATAGAAGATTCTTATAAAATTCAACAACATGAACACATCAACACATGATATAAGGTGAAAACCCTTATGGGAGAACAACCACCATATTCTTTTCTTCATTTGCTTCTTATTTATTATGAAAAATATTATTTACATAATCATATCATTGGACACCATGAGTGTGCAAGACCCAACTTGTTATGCATGCAAGCAACTACTCACTCCATGCCACTACTTGATGAAAGCCATGACTTCTTGAACTTTGCAGGACACCATCTATTAGAAGCCACCACTTCCTAAAATTTGCCAGACACCACCTGTTGGAAGCCACCACTCCCTCAACCAGGCATGCCACCACCTCTTGCACCCCACCACCTGTTATTTGCCCAACACCTAATGGTTTTTCTAGCCACCACTAGATGGAAGCCACCACTCCCAAGTTCTCAGGCCACAACCCAAAGGATGCCACTATACCTAAATTAGTAAGTCACCACTCTCCCACTAAAGGCCCCAACCTTCAAGTTATCGTGGACCTCATTTCATACATTTTCAAACTAAGGCCCACATAACAAGCTCAACACATAGTGGATCTCATTTCATCCCATTTTCATACTGAACCCACATAAATTCTATGTTCAAACTGAATACAATCAACTAACTCAAACTCTTTGCAACAAACACAACTAAGCTCTCTACACTCAACATAAAAACCTTACTACAATACTAACCTCTATGCAACATACATCTCACTAGACAAGACTCTAGCACCACAATTCATTTAGTCATCAAGCCATCACACTTAATGACAACATACACAAATCCATAGAATACACATCAAAATGACTCAAACACCTTCTCTATGTAGTAACATACACACATATTGTTGTCTTAATACACAACCTAAACTCTATTGCAACATACATTATAACCAATAGGTATACAAGGCATTACACAATCAATACAAAACATAAATATGAGCTCCAAATCTCAACCATATAGCATTTGTGTCACTGATCTCTAATCCTTGCAACAATAGCAATGTTAGCAACCACAAAAACATCGGCTACTCTAATAATCTATCTTTGATGCACTAACTTAGACAACCATGCACACTTGATTCACAAGCTCATATGTGTCCAATGCATATGTCTCTTAAACTTTTGCAATCGCACTCCTTCAACCATATGCTCTAAAATTGAAACATGTAACAAAATACATGCTACAATCTTGCGCTCTATCACTCCATGCACATATGCACTAAATCTCTCCTCAACTAATGCATCATGCAAACTATGTCCAACTATCGACTTTCTATCATATGCATTTGAGAAACATGCCCAACAATTGGTCTCGTCTCTCTTCATCACTCACTATCATTGCCTTGAACTATTTAAACAACAACCCCATTCACACCTTGGTGATTTAAACTAATTCTTTAGTGGTTAACTTAGACCAAATCCATTCCATTATGATTGACCACTAACAAAATGATCAATGCATACCTTCCTTTCCTGGTGTGTTGGGCCACATGGAAAGAAAGAAATAAAGCCATTTTTTACAACAAAAGCTCATCCCCATTCTCATTTTTCTACAAAATACAATATGCATTCACAGGTCAACATAAATTCATCACGGCAAGGAAAAGGATGTAAAAATATGACCAAAGGAAAGAAGCAATGACCAAATCAAACACTTACTAGAACTGGATCCACCACTAAGGCACTATGCCTTTACCAATAATGAATGCATTCTCACCTAGGGAGATGGGATTAATACTTAATTAAGTTGTGACTTGATCAGTGCACTTGCCAAATCTATTATGCACTCAACCAAATCCACCACTACAATGATCACCATTATTCATTAATGTGTTCACATGCTTTGGAGACCAATTCAACATTACTTGGACCAAATCAAAGATAAAGACCACTTCAATCAAATGTTCCATGCAATACTTTGGAGAATTCATTGAGTTCGTGCTTGTGGCTTTGTACAAATCCAAGAGAGTGTCACTGGCACTAAAACAACATTCTAGCAATCTCCATTGATATACAACGAGCATACCACAACAATACCACCATAGGCAGACTGTGTCACTCTAGTAAAACATAGTAAATTCAAAGCACCATGACCTAACTCTCTGCCGACTTCATATACATCTTGTCAGGGACCTATACAACCTCTAGAACCTCTATAACAAGCTAGTACATCAATCCAACCATCATGATCATACTCCAAAAGTTCATCAAGCTTGTTGACATCAATGCCAACACAACTAGCTCCATGGTTGACATCACTGCCAACAATTGCATCTTCTAGGAATTATACTATCCATTTGGTGCAAAATATTTAATCGACCATAAGATTTGGCCCTCTTCATCCTCATTGAGCATGGATAATTCGTATAATTTAGGTTCTCTAAATTTACTATTAAGTAAATACATATATGAGGTGGATGCCTGAGTCTAAACATTATTGCCTACTTTTTGAAATATTTGGAAAGGTCCATAATTTGGAGCCTTTAATTTTCTTCCATAGTCCTTGTAACCTTTATATATTATGGTGTAATTAAACTCTATCTCTTACTTGAGGGACCTACATTATAGACACATTTCGTTGTTATCCATCTTGGAGTTGATAGTAAAGTGAATATCTAAAGAGGGTTGTGGAGACATTAGAGCTATGAAGTAGATGGGTTTGAATTTCTTGTCCAAAACCAAAACTATATTGTAAATACTTTGTGGTTATTCATTCGACTTTTAGTGTATAGGGTGGTTGTTTCTTTGTCGGTTTAAAAAAGGAAAAAGAAATTAAAACTTCAAATATGTGCAAAACGATTGAATGCTCAAATTGCTATAAATAATAATAACTTTATTTATGTGAAAAAATTCAATAAAATAAAATTGATTTCCAAATAATATTTATAAATAATTTAATTAATTTTGAGAAACCAAAATAACTATTAAACCTTTAAACTATAAATATTAAATAACTAACACTTAAACACTATTAAAAATACTAAACAAAATAATATTAAGTTTTATAAATTTAACATTTCCAATTTATATAAGCAAAAACAATTTAACGATTGGAAAAATTCACTTGAAATAATATTCGTTATTAACTTATACATTACTTATTCATATAAATATTTACCACTTTTTAATTTATATAAAACAAAAACAATTTAATGATGGGAAAACTTCTTTAAATCAATCAAATTATATTTGAAATAATATTATTATTAACTTATACATTATTTATTCATATAAATTTTAATTTAGCAATAATATATATAAAATTTTGTTAATTTTAAGTTAATAGAATACTAGTTTATATCAACTAAATTGAAGCTCAATAATGTACACTAAAAATGATTACAATGAGTTTATGCCAACTGTATGGATATTTTTTTGTGTTAAAATAATGTACACTAAAAATGATTACAATAAGTTTATGCCCAACTGTATGGGTATTTTTTTGTGTTTTTAACTATTTAAACATGTCATTCATATTCTTTACTTATTGGGGCATATGAAATATAATAAAATGGCAAGCCATACATAATGGAGCAAAAGTGTTTACCTTAAAAACCCATATCCGAAAACCAACATAGTAATAAAGGTTAGGGACCTTTATAACTTCTTATATCTATGAAGTTATGAGATACTATGGTCTTTATACCATTCTACAATATGTTTCTAGATCTCTGTGAAATGTTAGTGCCTCCTCCATACTCTTGTTCACACTATGGAAGAACTAGTAGCTACGGAAATGGTATAAACATTTTCCTCATTTTATTAGGATGTTCAAAATTGACAAACATCGAGTAAACTATATACTGATCCTATAGTAGCAGGATGAAGAAGACTATTATTGATAAAAATATAGTGGTCCTCCACCCATATTAGTTTTGATAATTAGACTTAAGATTGCTCTGAAGGTTGAGAAATCCTTTTATAACCTCCATGATTCTTTTGGAAGTTTCTACTAGGCTCCCCGTGTTACCAACTCCACATATTTGAGTTATGGTGTACCAAATGGACATGCATGAAAATTTTGGACCATTAATTTCTTGAGGCCATAATTAATTGCATATAAATGTTGTTTAACACGTATTATAATTGGAGGAGAAGATATCAATGAGAAGAATAATTTCAATTTTGGAGGAAACTCTACTACCACTCTTATATGAAATTACAACCTAAAAAATGTTTAAGGCCTTAAGAATGTGTCAAAAGTAGGTGACATGGATTTGAAAAAATAAACACTATTTTTAAGACATCCCAAATTCTGACACACATCCCCCATTTATAAAATCTATAAACTCATAATGTACTTGTATAAATCCATTTGCATCACGCCTCCCTAGTTTTGGAGACTTTAGTCTCCAAAAGCCTTAGTGTAAAATAAGACGAGGAAAAAATTTCTTAGCTTTTTCCTGGGAGTAACATTTGACCTTAGTTGGTAGTTAACCTTTCAATCCCACTTACCAATTCTTGTTGATCCATTTAGGTCATTCTATTTTTCTTTTGCAAGAGTTGCATCCTCTAGTTGCTACACCTCTAAATTTGGTACCAAATCTTTGATACATGGTAATAGTTAGCCCTCTTCACCCTCATTGAGCATGGATGGTTATATAATTTTAGGACCTATAAATTTACTAAGAAGTAAATGCACATATAAGGTGGATGAGTGAGTCTCAAAAATTTATTTCCTACCTTCTCTTATATTTCAAAAGGTCCATCTCAAAGCCTTTAATTTTCTTCCCTAGTCCTTGTAACCTTTCTTTATTAGGATGTAACCAAACTCTATCTCCTACATGGAGGGATTACATTGTAGACACATATAGTTGTTATTCATCCTAGAGTCAAAAGTAAAGAGAAGCGCATTTATCTAAGAAACATTGTAGAGCCATTAGAGCTATGGAGTAGATGGGAGTGCACTTCTTTTGCAAAACCAAGCTCAAAGGGATCTATATTTTGACTACTTTATGGTCCTACAATTGACTCTTCATGCAAAGGGTGGTTATTTCTTGTAGCTATAAAGGAAGAAGGAAAGGGATTGTTTAAATTTCAAGGTGGGTGGTTGTTTCTTGTTAGCTAAAAAGAAAGAAGAAATTAAAATTGCAAATACTTGGGATTGTTGCAAAAATGACTATTTAGATTTCAGAGTTGTAGTTTATTGTTTCAATGGAAAGTTGAAGTTATTATTTAAAAAATAAAGTGAAAAATCATTGCATGTGAAGAGCTTTTCAATAGAATAAAAATGATTTCCATGTAATTTTCTATGAATTTTTTTCTTTGTAGATGGTTCGATTAATATTGAGAAATCAAAGAGCTTACCGGGTTATAATGGAGGATGATGGGGTGTATTGTTAAGTCACTCGGATGTGAAGGTCACTTCGTGACCCAAACAAGATGTGATCCACGAGTGATTTTGATAGCTTAAATGCCCTTAATTTAATAATTTGAAATAAATAAATAAATAATATATATATATATTATATATATATACTATAATATAAATATATTATATATACATTTATTATTTAAATATATCTACTAATTTATATTGATTTACATGAAATCGATATAAAGAATCTCACTGCAGTCATAATTTTCTTTTGACAAATAAAGTAATATTATCCTAAAGACCTCACCTATCACATTAAAAAAGTTATTATGAATATATTAAACATATTTTAGGATATAACCAAATAAAACATTATTGAATTTAGGTTTTTGTGATCCATATTTTAGAATATAACAAAAAAAACATATTACAAATTCAAATAAATATATCCATGACATGAAAGATATTAACACTCCATAATATTGTTTTGAACAGATCACCCATGTCTTTAAAAAAAATATTATAAAATGTATTAAACATAATTTTGGATATAACTAAAAATAACCTATTTTAAATATAAGAGAAAAAATATACATCAGGAAAATATATATATATATATATATATATATTTACAATTTCCACTCTATCTAGCCGTTGTCAAAAAAACATAAAAATGCCGTTGTAAAAAAAAGAAAATGCCATTTTATTTAGGTGTTGCCAAAATTAAAATAAAATAGAGGAGCTGAAGTTTAAACCTGGAAGGAAGCCTTTTCTGTTAGAAAATTTTCGCTGCGAGTGAGTCGCGGCAGAACACGCTTGCCACAACCGCGATGGACCTGTTTTTCATTCTTCTGCATCGTTGCCATTGAATGGTAGAGATCACTAATATCACTGCCACGAACCACAATTTTCCATACATAGGGTTCAAGGAGGAATCCGATGGATTGGAATAAAGTGAGTACAAAGAATTATATGGAGATAAACAGGTCGAGATCGTATAATGATCAGAGTGAACAACAACTCGTGTTCTGCTCCACAGCTGTCGAAAAGTACTCCCAAGTCACGGATGCACACTCATTTTAAGACTTCTGTCCATAGTTACCCGAGTATCGATATTGAAAAGCACGTCTTCTCTTACGGGAGTTTGGGAGTTGGTAGAAAACACTCCAAAATTGTTGGAGTTTCAATGGGTATTTTTCCTGGGAGTTTGGGAGCGGTAGGAAACACTCCAAAATGGCCAGAGTTTCAATGGGTATTTTAGAGTTTTTGAGACTTTCAATGCAACAGATTTTGACGTTTTGGTACTTATTTTGAACAGATTTTGATGTTTCGGTTACTTATTTTGAGCAGGGAAGGTACTATTTATTTATTTTCTAAGTAATTCATGTAAGGTCAGGTGCTGGACTGCATCAAGTTTATGTAGCAAATGTTTCAACAAAATATAGACAGTTGTCAGTGATTCTTTGGAAGCTTCTCTTGCAAATCTTGAATTTCAACAATTGCAAATGAGCCTACTCTCTTGAAGCTTATCTTGAAGCTTTAATGATAAGATTGGTATGAAAGATAAAGAATAGTGCGTATTAATTTCATTTTATCAATTTCCAAATTTGAATTTCTAAAATTGAATATAATATAGCATTGCATGAAATCTCATAATAATCAGTGATAACAATTTCTTATTTGAGAGTTCCACATGTTTCTTTGCTATGGAAGAATTTGATTGAAAGATCGTTGATGGATTAATATTTTAATTTTTTTTTAGCAGTCTTTCAAAATTTTCAATTCTGTACATATTTTCCTTATAAATGAAATTATCAATCTAACAACATTTTGAATCAAACGATCAAATAAATTATTATTATTCTTTATTTTTACTTAAATTTTAATACTACATAATCTCTTACACTCTCTTAACTTGAGATTTTATTAAGATTTCTGGTAAATGCTTTTCCATATCTTCAAACTACCCAATAATTTGTTGAAGACATAACTCATGTCATTGTAAACATTCGAAATTCTTGCAACATAACTCTATCATTAGTTAAAAATGAAATTGAGGCCATCACCTAAAGAATGGGCCAAAATATTAAAAAAATCAAATTATAAATAAATTATATAATAAATTATCGTGTTTGATCATTGTGACCTATATCATTTTAAAACTAAATCTATAAATTTTAACCATGTCTATGTTGTATTTTTGTGAAAATGTTGGATAATTGTTACCTATATACTTTTAAAACTAAATATATAAATTTTAACCATGTTTTCACATTGTTATTTGGATAACTTGGATTCCAGGAATAATGCTGAGCTGATATGTCTGGAAAATCTTATAACTGATGCATAAGTTACTGTTTTTAATAATGCAAGAAAGTGATATTTCTCAGAGTAAAATGCAAGGAAATACAATTTTTATTCTTCACGGGTTCACAGTAAAATGTAGGGAAATACAATTATTATTCTTCACGGGTTCTGGACCAGCCGCTTTGTATTGTAATGTTGATTGGCACGGCTACATATTAAATTTTGTCTGGCTCTGAATGGGATATTTATCAGAGTCAAAACTAAGGGAGTACAGTTTATGTTCTTCACGGGTTCTGGATAATGTTGATTGGCACGACTACTTATTAAATTATGTTGTCTGGTTGTGATTGGTTGGTGGACTTTGCTCGGTCGATATGATTTTTCTGAGACCAATCAGAAAAATAATATTTAAAAGAACCAATGATAACTTTGAAGTCACAATCGAATGCATAAATCTTTGTATATCACAAGTAACAACATCCAATGTGAAGCTTTTTTCTCATATACTATTATACTTTAAAATTAAAATTAAAATTGGTATAATTTTCAGGATCAAAATTTTCCAATATCATATTAAATTAAATATGTGGAGTATGTAATTATTTTTTAATTATATATAATATATATTAAAAATTAAATATTTATTAAGTTGCTTAATTATATTTATTGATGTTAAATTTTATTTCTAAGATAGGGATACGCACAAAAAGCTTAAACCCAAGGCCTTTTGGTTTATTGAGACATAGATTTTAATCTAGTGAGACAAATTGGTAAATAATTTTCAGGATCAAAATTTTCCAATATCAATTAAATTAATATTTAAAATAAGTAATTATTTTTTTAATCATATATAAAATACTATTAAAAAATATTTTTTTTGTAAATTTGTAGATTACATTATCATAAGTTTAATTTTCCATTCTAAGGATAGGGATAGCACAAAATTAAACCCAAGGCTTCAAATGGTATAATTCTTCAGGATCAAAATTTTCCAATATCATATAAATTAAATATTTAAAATAAAATGTAATTATTTTTTACTCATATATAAATAAAATATTATTCTTTTTTTTTTTTTTTGTAAATTTGGTAGGATTACATTATCATGTTTAATTTTCCATTCTAGGATAGGGATAGCACAAAAGTTAAACCCAAGGCTTCTGGTTTAGTGAGACAAGATTTGAATCCAAGTTTTCGGGTTTAGTGAGACTTCATTTCCACGACCATTGCCTACTTATACAATATATACAAGATGATTGAACCATCTATTTTTAAAGTAGTGAGACAAGATTTGAACCCAAGCTTTAAGGTTTAGTGAAACTTCATTTCCACAGCCATTGCCAATTGAGCTACCCCAAACCTTTTTTTTTTTTTTAAGAAAATGTTATTTAATATACTTTTTATTTTCAAAAGTGGAAAAAACATAGGAACTGATAATACATATAAATTTAATAACCAATTTAATAAATAAAATTAAAATTACCGCATCTACAGAATGTAATTTCCTTTTTAACGAAATTAACGATTTTCTTTATGAAAAAATTTTTTTAATAATAATAACTATTAGTAATAAATATATTAATTATATTATTCTATTATTTATTATTAATAAATTATTAACTATTAATTATTATTATTGTTACTATTTGTTATTATATTAATTAATAAGAATTAATATTTATAAAATTGTATTACCAATAATTATATTATTATATATAAATTATTTATAAAAATTAATTACCATTAGTTATTATAATTAATTATTATAAATAGATTATTACTATTAATTAAATTATTAAAGTATTATTATTAGTTTATACTAAGAAATTCTTTATATCTTAGATCAAAGATTAAGAATAGTTCTATAAAATCATATAATTAATTTCTTGATAATTAGATTTATTAATAAATATTTTTAAATAATATTATTTTAATATCCTCTCATTAATGAATAACCTCTAAATAAAGAATCTTCATAAAATAAAAATGATAAAAATTACAATAAAAATTAAATTAAAGACCTAAAAAGGATAATAATAAACTATAAAGAAGACCTTCATCTCATCAAAACAACTCACCTCATAACTATTTAAAACTCTCATTTAGCTCTTCTACTATCAACATTCAGAAATAGTCCGTCCTGATGATGGATCCCTGTTGGATTTGAAATGTAGTGAAAAATTCGAAAATGTATAATATATAATTAAATTTAGTAAGTAATTTTCCTTATAAAGTAATTAAAGTAAAGAAAACATTATTTACCTATACAATATATACAACATGATTGAACCATCCATTTTATAAGTAAAAATAAATTCAAACTTTATGAAGCCAAAGTTCATATAATCACTTATTAATCGAATGAAATATATATAATATATTATGCTAATAATAAGTATAAGTGAAAAAATTTTAACTACTATAATTTGGTGAACAATTTGTTTTCCCAATTACATAAGTTCAAGTTTTTAAAGACATATTGTGATTGAAACATTAGTAACATTTATAAATATATAAATAATTATATATCATATAACCATGAAACCAA
>APFE030957591.1:0-40846 GCA_000404065.3 Pinus taeda | reverse complement strand
ATAATAATTAAATACAATATGGGCTTACTAGAATAGGATTCTAAATGTTCATGAGGAATGGTTTTGTTCGGATTCACGAGCTGAAAACAATGGTGTCAGAGATGCAGACAAGAGAGAATGGATAGCTGATGCGTGGCTGCAATAGATCGAAGCAACTGGTTGTACCATCCAGGTACATGTCCCCATCAATACAGGCTTCCATTACAATATTCCCACGGCCCCGTAACTTGGTTTTTTTATTCTGTTTTTTACCTACCCGCATTTTCCTGCTCCGCGGTTTGCCGCTTGACCTCTGGCTTCCATCGCCAGTTTTTGTCTACTTGCTGCTACTCCCCTTAGTGGTTACCATAGGTAGTTGGCGTTTCATATTCCCTGATAGTGACGGACCTCAATATGGTGGATTACTCAGAAGAAACATTAGCGGAGGGTTCTGTCTCGACGACCCTGAGACCAACTAAGCTAGGGCCAATTTTGTTCAGCAATGAGTTGCATAAGGCTATCTTTGGCCTCCCCTTGCTCTCAGGACCATTGGACCACCAGGTTGTCCTGTCGGGCGACCCTCCAACTTGGCCATCCCTCTCCACTCCCCCGCCATCTCCGTCTTCCCTAGGGTTTGCTACGGGATGCCTTAACCCTAACCCTCTGTCCCCTACCCCTAGTCATCTACCCCAACCCACTCATTCCGCTTACCCCTCCTCTCCCCCAGCTCCTTCTTCCTCTACATTCCCCCTGATCACACTGTGCTCGACCTCCCGCCCCTCTGGCAGTTTCACTAGCATCCCCCCTTTAGCAGAAGCCCTCCCTGTTGACTCATCTCCTCCCCTGGTGCACCCTCCAGCCCTGGAACACATCCTAGACGGTCGGGGAGACTTAATAGCCAAATTCAGGACAAGCAAGAAGACAAAGTGCTTCCAGACCAAAGAGGTGGATACCTTTCTTAGACTCGAGGAGGACATTCGGCTTGGCGACACTATGGACTTTGCAGATAGGGTGCTAGTAGAAAGAATAAGGGGTCGAAACTACACAACGACTCGTTCCTCTCGTCCTACTAGCACTTCGAGCATGCCCCAGTCCTTCTGAAACATTGGTCACCACTCTTCGACCCGGACACAGAGCAGCTTGGTATTGGCCCGATCTGGGTATGATTACCAGGGCTCCCATTACATTTTTTGTCCGAAGACATATTCAGACAAATCGGGAATTCCATCGGCTCATATATGGAATTTAACAAATCGTATTTATCTACTGGCAAGATGGCCTTTTCCATAATTTTGGTACATATGGATACACGGGGGGGGGGGGGCTGTAGGAATTCATCACCATTCAGTGGAGATCCTTCACCCGGAAGCAGCCACTGGACTATGAAGGTATGCCATATAGATGTCGCAGATGCCAAAAAAAGTTGGACACGTGTACAAAGATTGCCCTTTGGTCATCAAGAGAGAACAACAACCCATGGATAATGTTCAAGAAGCTCGTACTCCATGGGACAAACCTCAACCTGCAATAGAAGGGGAAGATCCGTTACAACAAGACTTGACTGAAGCAGACAAGGCACACGAGAAATAATCAAAGAAGAAGCGTGGGAAAGCTCCTCTTCGGCCACCCTCCCCACCTCTAACAAGAGCTCAGGCGGCTATAGTGGACGCTCACGGGTATGCCATTTTCTCCTTTCTCATATGCTTATACTTCTATTGCTTCTCCTGTATTGCCTTCTCTATCTCGGCAGGATTACACTATGGATTTTTCGAGTGCTCCCTTAAACACTCCCCCCTCCCCCCCTGGCTCTTCCATCAGCCCCTTATGGTTCATCATTGCACTAGTGCACCTCCCCCTCCCTCTTTATCCTTTCCACAACCCTCCCTCTCTGAGGCTCCCTCCTCCTCTCCTCCCGACCATGCCCACCCGAAGCCTCGATACCCCCTCCGCTCTCGAATGCATTCTCAAGGCCTTGGTATGATTGGTTTTGAGGTTGTCTCCACCCCTCCCCCTCCCAAACCGAGGGGACGCCCTTCCCATCTCTCCAAATCTAAACATCAAGCTAGGGAGGACATTGCATCTGGCAAGCAGAAGGCCTTAAAATCAGCCCTTAGAGTAGAGCAAGCCCCTCCCCCTCCCCCCCCGCCCCCCCTCCGAGAAGCTTCTCTCCTTTAATTGCCATGGGGTGGCTAGCTCGAATAAAAAACTAGCCCTCAAGCATCTATTCGTCTCTGAACCGGTAGACATTTTATTCCCTCAAGAAACCCTTAGCTCTACTAGCAAAATCTCTCTCTTACTTGAATCATGGCTACCGGGTTGGACATTTCACTCTCTTAATGCCACAGGCAGATCAAGGGGATTAACCCTGGGCATTTGTAATAGATCCATTAAGACTTTGAGGTTTTGGGGAGGTTGGGGATTCTTAGGTGCTGATATCTACTCCCCCATCCTTGAATCAAAAATCAAAATTCTCAATGTATATGGCCCATGCCAAGATAGAGTTGCATTTTGGAGATCTTTGTTCAACTTACCCCTCTTGCAACAAGATAACATTATCTTAGGGGGAGACCTCAATTTCTCCATGGGGTATGCGGAATCTTGGGGCAATCATGCTCCAGTGGATGCTTTGTCTGGTTTCTTTGAAAACCTCTTGGAGTCCCATAACTTTATATACATCCCCTCAGCTAAAATGCAGCCCACCTGGAGCAACAATAGAATAGGGGAAGCAAGCCTGGCCAGACAGCTTGACCATTTCCTTACAAAAGAATCCCTGGTCAACAGAGGTCCCAGTATCAGACAATGGGTGAGTACAGGCAGCCTGTGGGATCATCGTCCCATATACCTAGAGCTGCAGGATGTTAGAGATAAACCTAAGGCCCCATTCAAATTCAATTCCACTTGGTTGCGAGACATGGAATTCATCAAACTAGTGATGGATTTTTGGAGGGAAAATCCACCAGGCTCATCTCGGAACCTAATTTACGATTTCTTTCACAATATGAAGGACCTAAAATGTCTATCCAAGTCTTGGGCTTTGAACCAAGAGGAGGTGGGAGAGTTGACTCTCAGGGAGGCAGAGGAGGTCACTTTTATGATCGAGGAGGGCTCATGTGGCATCATGATGTCTCAAGAGAAAAGGGATATATACTTTGATTCTTTGCTAAAAGAGAACCCAAATTTTAAGGAACAGAGAAGCAAGTTGGCCGCTCCATAGTCGAGCTATCTGGCTAAAGGAAGGGGATGACAATACCAAATTTTTCCACAAACATGCAAATGGTAGGAAGGCCACCAATACTATCTGGGAGCTCAAGGATACACAGGGGCAATCTGGCTGCCTTGGCATGTTCCCATTTCCAAAATATCTATAAGGCTCCTCCTTATGCTACCCTCGCAGAAGTGATTTGGACAGTTTAGCTCTTTCCAGGTTTTGTAGATCAGGAGATGGAACATGAACTCTTGAGAGAAGTTACTCTGGGAGAGTTGGAAGACACCTTAAAGCTGCTAAAGAAAGAAAAGAGCCCAGGGCTGAATGGTTAGTCTGTAGAGTTCTACACTGCCTTTTTTGAGGTGTTAGGAATGGACCTCCTACAAATCATTGAGGAAAGCAGAAGGAATGGGAGAATTCTGGGAAGCCTAAAATCCACTTTCATTACTCTTATCCCTAAAACTAACAAGCCCCCCTCTTTTGATGACTTCAGACCCATATCTCTATGCAATTGTGTTTACAAAATTATAGCCAATCTCATAAAGCCAATCATCTCCCTCAATATCTCCCAAGAACAATTTGCCTTTCTACACAACAGATAGATTCATGAGGCGATTGTCACTACTCAATAACTTCTCCATTCTATCCAACTCTGAAAAATAAAAGGAATGATACTGAAGATAAACCTATCCAAAGCCTTTGATAGGGTCAACTAGCTCTACCTCCGTATCCTATTAACTCAAATAGGATTTCCTTTTATTTTCATTAAGTGGATTATGAGCTGCATAACTGATGTCCCCTATAGTGTTCTAATAAATGGATCTGCCTCCCCTTTTTTTCATGCTAAAAGGGGACTCATACAAGGTTTCCCCCTGTCCCCTCTATTGTTTCTTCTCATCATGGAGGGCCTTAGCATAATTATAAAAGAAGAACAGAGACAGCGGAGGATAAGGAGCATCAAAATCACTGAATCAACTATCTTGACTCATTTTTTCTTTATGAATGATGTCCTCATTTTTCTTAATGGCAACCTTGGATACCCCACTACTTTCCACCAAGCCGTGGGCACTTTCCAAAAGGCCATGGGAATGGTTCTGAATGAATGAAAATCCACCTTGATTGCATCCAGCTACATCCAAAATGAATTTCAGTTCGCCCTTAGGAGATTCCCCTTTGCTACCTACCCTATAAAGGATGGGCTGAGATATCTAGGGTACCGTTTGAAACCCTTTGGCTATAAAATTGCAGATTGGATCTGGCTCATCTCTAAGGTGGAAAAGAGTTCGAACATTTGGTACCATAAGTATCTCTCCAGTGCAAGCAGATTGATATTGATCAAAGTTGTTTTAGAAGCAACACCTGTATATTATATGACCCTTGCTTAGATACCTAGGGGCATCCTGGATAGGTTGTAGAAAATATGTTGTCACTTTCTATGGAAGGGGAATCAGATAGGAAGAATTTTTGCTTGGACTAGATGGGAGACCCTGGCTCTGCCTAAATGTTGGGGGAGTTGGGGGATTAAGAGACTGGACACTTTTTCCAAAGCATTAGTAGCAAATTTGGGGTGGTAGCTTCTTAATAACTGCAGTCTTTGGACGAAGGTTGTCACTTCAAAATACATCATCACTTTAAATCCTCTATATTGGATTTGACATGGTCATTGAACTAATGTGAATATATCTATCATCCGGAAAGTAGTAACTAAAGCCATGGATCTGATAAGAAGTGGATTGACTTGGAGAATTCTATCGGGATCCCTAGTGCGCATAGGGGAAGACCCCTGGGTAGGCTGTTGTAATGCACATAGACTCCCAGATGAGCTGAGACTCTCTTTAGTAGAATAGGGAATAACTCATATCAGTCACATTGCAGAAAATGAGCGATCCTATCTGGCTCGTCAGGCCTAAACCTCCCCTGCACTAGCAACAAGAATGGAAACACTACATTTCAGCTCTAATGGAAGCCCATATAAGGATAACTGAAGGGAAAGATGAACTCATATGGGCCTTCACCAAGCACTGTCTCTATGCCCCCAAGACTGGATATCTTGTTCTTATGGATCCTCTCAAGCTGCCAGCCTCCGAGACATGGTGGAAACTTATATGGAAACTCAAAGTAGCCCAAAGAACAAAGTTGCTTCTGTGGTCCATCCTGAACAACAAGGTCCCAACAGGGGCAAACCTCATGAAACGATCTTTCGCCGGACCATTCTAGTGCCACCAATGTAAAAACAACAATGAAGACAGAAAACACCTCTTTCTGGTCTGTCCTACCTCACAAGAGCTATGGAATAATATCCTTGCATCGCTCTCCATTCGAAGTAGATGGCATGGAACCACCTTAAAGGAGGCTTGGAATAATTGGTGGAAGGATTCCACTAGGAAGGAAAGAAATTTACCTTTGCTAATATGCTGGGAACTATGGATAGTAAGGAACCAAATTATATTCCAATAAAAGCCACCCCACTAGCCTTCCATCCTTAATAGAGTATTAGCAGAATACCACATGATCGACGAAGAGTCCTTGCGTAACCAACACAGGAATATTGAGACAGAGGTCATAACCACATCCATTCCTTGGGCCTATTTCGATGGTTCAGCTTAGGTTTCAGGCTGTGGAGGTGGGGTAGTTTTGCATTTATCATAAACACACTCTTACAAAATTCAAATGGGGCTAGGTAGGGGAACCAACAATTATGCTGAGCTTGTTACTGCAAAAAACCTCATCCAATATGCTTTACTCAATAATGCACAAATATGCAACTATATGGTGACTCAAAATTGGTTATAAGCTTGATCTAAAAAAAACATACATGCAATGCATAAACATTGAAGCATATTCTGGATGAGATTCATAGACTTGTCACATTTTTTGATTCTTTCATTTGTCATCACATTTACAAGGAGCGGAACACCATTGGTGACCACTTATCCAAAGAAGCAGCGCTCAGGGATGACGACACTTGGTTGATTTGCGTGGAACTAGATGGTGTCGTTTATCAGCACTATCATAGGCCCTTTATAGACCTTGAAGCTCTCTGAAGTAGCATTGAAAAATGACAGATTTCTTTTTTGATGATTATCTTTCTGATTTATTGAAAATAGTTTTCAAAATATATCACACCCTCTTTGCGAAGAGGCCACACAATTAATTATTTTTTGTTATTCTCACTCACTCCCTGCGCAGAGGAATGCACAATTTCTCTATTTTTGGTCAGATACTGCCTCATTAAAGCAATGTGTATGCATATACAAAATGTAATTTTCACTTTTAATAGAAATTACGACTTTTTCCACGGGAAAAAATAATTAAATACAATATAAATTAATTATTCTACACCTTATTACTTTACATTATTTTTCTTTTTAAACATTAAAAACTAACCATAAAAAAAATCTATATAAACGAATAGCAATAAAACATTATGCTATCCAGATTTAATAATAATTAAGTACAATATAAATTAATTATTCTACACCTTATCACTTTACATTATTTTTCCTTTATAAACACTAAAAAACACAGAACCAAAGATAAAGGAAATCTATATAAACTAATAGCAATAAAAATTATTTATGATGTTTCAAACTATCATGTTCAAATTATTCTTCAAGGAAACAGGCATGGAATGTACTTCTCATCTAAAACTTAGAATAAATATCATTATGATGCGAAACAATGCTATGTTCTTCGAATAATATGATTATCTAAAGTGCTTGCAAAGAATGTTAGAATGAGAATACTATTATGCTAGAATGCGAAAATTTAGAATATTAATTTTAAACCTAAATTTAGATTCAGATTTAAATGGTTTATAAAAAATGTTTGATGGAATTTGTGGATTATTATTTGAGTTTAAATTTTAAGAATATTACATAACTTTACAAATAACATGTAAATAACAATTATAAAGTTTGTTTTTATGTTTTAATATAAAATCAATATTTTACGTAAGATATACTAAAATAAATATAAATATATATTTGTGTTTTTTTTTTTCCTTATTTCAATTTATATGTGTTGTTCTTCTGAATCCTTCGCTAAATTATCATACTTATTGAATCCATCTTACTTATCTAAAATCAATTATTCTGGTTCCTAGATTCAGAGGACTTCGAGATCGAAGTCTTTTGGCCTTTGTGTTCAAAATTCCAAGAATAATTGCTCAATTTTTGCAAGTTTCTCGAGCTCCAAGCTCATTCCTCATATTTCACTCGGGCTTTAACTCCATTTTCGTGGCTTTCTCTGTATTTCTTCCTTCTTCTTCTTTTGTTAAATTTAGATGACAATGGTATGTTCTATGCTTAACACAATTTACTTCAATGTTCCTTTAGTAGCCCAATAACAATTTCCAATTATATCAAATAGAAATCACATTAACCATTAATCGCATTAGAAGTAAATGCAGAAAGAAAATAAAATAAATGTAGAAGAAAAGCCAAGACAAGAGGATGCAAGATTGGTGGATGCCAAGGAAAAAACCCCAATGTGGGGAAAATCCTTTGATCAAATATTCTTATTATTATTCAATAGTTCAACAGAGAGAAAGAGTACAAAAGTCAAATAGACTAGCCCAATACAAAGTCAAATGAGTCCTATCAAATTCTGCAGTCCTCTGCAGTCAAACTTCAGCCCTAACTAAAAATTCAATGCTAGTGAAAATAATAGTCAGATATCTCCTTTGAAGCTCGGTCAAAGGCAGTCAAACTTGACCTCGAGCAAAGGTCAAATTCAACCTAAAACAATCCCAAAAACTATGGTCAAAGTCGGTCAATCAATGGTCAACCCTGTGGTTAATGCAAGTCAAACAACTCTAAAATTCTCAATTTTGGTGCCAAACAATGTGGCCCGAAGAAAGAAAAATTCTACCCTTAAACTTGTAGTTAAATTTGATTAAAACAACCTCAATGAAAACTGGTCAACACTGGTCCTAAAGTCTGAAATTTTGGCCTGTAATTTTCTGCCTAGAAAATCATCCTCCTTGCCACACATGTGAGAGAGAGAGAGAAGTTGCCCAAAGATGTACAAACCAATCTAATGAAGAGAGAAGAATGTGTGAGTGATTGATGTCCAAATGAGGTGTGAGGTATATTCTATTTATACACTTCGTTGAGGGTGAAGAGACACATCTATTGGGCTTTTTGAGCCTATATTAAGTTGAGGTCAACCTGAACAATTTGCACATGTGAGGGAATAAATTCAAAACCACACCTCTTCTTGTTAGAATGAGATGATCTTTATATCAATCTTGGACCTCTCGAAAAGAGGAATCCAATGAAATCATCATCTCCATCAAAGGAGTTCTCCCAAGGTGGAATTTGCCGCTAGTTGCCAATTTTAACACCCCTTCTCAACTAGGGAGAATTCCAATTGACAATCCACATGTCATCGTCATGCCATCTTGTCGTCATGTACCATCCCTGTTATCTTTGCTCTACTCTTCTATGTCGAACCATGAAGTAATAATCAAGAATAATTGATCGAGAGTGAGTCACAAGACCATACCACTCTCCATCGACAAAAGCCAGTGCAGAGGTTGAACCTCAAATGAGCCCAAATCAAGTTGTTGAACACCATAAATCCTAGTCATAGGGAGTACGATAGTGCATGATGCATCCATCGATAGTGTTGTGGTCCCTAATCACTTATCTGGTTGGATAATAGAAATGGTGCAAAGCAATGCTTCCACATCCTCATCCTTTCTTAATAGTGCATCGACAACAACATTTGCTTCCCTTTTTTGTAGATGATTTCAAAGTCATAACCCAACATCTTTGTGACCCATTTTTGCTAGTCTTCTGAAGAAAATCTTTTTTTCTGAAAGGTATTTAAGACTATGATCATCTATTTTTATCTTGAAGTGTCTTCCTATTAGGTAAGGTCATCTTTTCTTAAGTGCATGTATTATTTCCAACATTTCCTTCTCAGAAATAGCTTTGTGTAAATACTTTCCTTTGATTGGATGACTTTCGAAAGCAATGGGTCTTTCTTCTTGCATTAAAACAACACCAATTCCATTTCATGAGGCATCACATTCCACAATAAAGGTTTTTGTGAAGTCTGGCGTAACTAATACCGGTGCTTGGAACATTTCCTCTTTAAGATGTTAAAAGGCCTTCGCTTCTTCTGGAGTCTAAGAAAATACATCTTTCTTCAATAATGTTGTTATAGATGTTGTTATTCAACCATAATTCTTAACAAACTTGCAATAATACCTTGTCAACCAGAGAAATCCTCATAGATGCTTTATTGATATGGGGATTTTCCATTCCTTAGTGGCTTTAATTTTTTTAGGGTCTACCTTAACACCTTCATGAGATACAATATGACCTAGATATTCTACTTTTTGTATTCCAAAGAAACATTTGGAGGTTTTTTCATATAAATGTTTCTCCTCCAATATTTTGAGCATGGCATCAACATGTTGAACATGATCCTTCCAAGACTTACTGTAGATTAGTATATCATCAAAAAATAGTAACAAATTTTTTTTAAGGAAGGTTTCAAAATGGAATTCATCAAACCTTGAAATGTAGAAGGTTCATTACTAAGGCCAAAAGGCATGACCAAAAAATCATAATGACCCTCATGAGTTCTAAATGTTGTTTTAGAATTTCTTCAGTCTTCATTCTAATTTGATGATATCTTGAACAAAGATCCAACTTGGTGAAGTAAATTGATCTATGCAATTCATCCAATAATTCATCAATGGTAGGAATGGGAAATTTATCTTTAATAGTGAGCTTGTTGAGCTCCCTATAATCTGGACACATGCACCTTGATCCATCCTTCTTGTGCGCCAATACTACTGGAACAAAGAAAGAACTTTGACTAGGTTGAATTATACCAGCCTCTAGCATTTCTACAACCATATGTTTAGTTTCACTCTTTTGGGCATAGGGATATTTTTCAAGCTTGATGCTTGAAGGAACACTTCCTAGAATCAAATGAACAACATGATCATGATCAAAAATAGGTGGGAGGCCTTTGGGAGTATCAAATACCTTGGAATGATTGTCGAAGAATTTTTGGAGATTTGGAGAAGTAGATGATTTCGATGTGGGCACCTCTAGCACACGTAATTGTGAAATTATGCCTCGTTGTTATTTCTTTAGAAACTTTGTCATGCTATTAGAGCTGATTATATTTCCCAATTTCCCATGTGATACCCCTTAATTCAACTTCCTTTCCTTCCGAAAAAAACTTCAAGAAAAGTTCTTGAAAATGAAAAGCTATCGTACCCAAATATTGTAGCCATTGGACTCCTAGTACAACATCAACACCACCCATTGGAATGGAAATCATTAGACTATTCAATACATATTCTCCCATGGATAGCTTGATATTATGGTACTTTTTAGAGAAATTTATGGTTCCTCCATTTGCAACCATCACTTGACACTCTAGTGTTGGATAAAGGAAGCAATTCAATTCCTTGGCTATCTTATAATGAACAAAATTATGGGTACTACCAAAATCAATCAACACTATTACCGTTTTCTTATTTATATGTCCTTCTATCTTGAGAGTTTGAGGAGTGGTAATTCCGGCCAATGTATTACAAGGTATGGTCGGCTTCATTTATTGTTTCTCTAGGGTTTCTTCTTGGTGTATATCCTCTTCTTTTTACGTTTCTTGTTCCTTTTCTTCCTCCTCTTCACAATCTATGTAAAATAATTTCTTCTCAGCACACTTATGACCTTTATTGTATTTTCTATCACAATTGTACTTTTTCTCTTTTTTCTTCCAATTGTTATGGTTTCAACCTTGTAGGTTGTGGAAGGCTAGGGGAAACAAAAATTCCATCTTTATAGTTGTGAGTGGTAGGCTTCCTTGTTTCCATAACTTTTATTTCAATTTTTCTTGCCAACCTGAATGCCTTCTCTATTGAATCAGGTTCCCAAAGGCAAACCTCAAGCTGGATATTATCCTTTATAGTCCCTATGAACACACCAATCCTATGCTCCTTTCGAATATCTTTTACCCTTATATTCAATTTTTGGAAGTCCTCAATGTGCTCCACCATTGAACCCTTTTTTTTAGATTTATCAATTGCCTAAAAAATTTGTTGTTGTTTGTATCCTCATAATGTGGTATCATTTATTCTGTAAAAATTTCCCAAGTGACAATTTGTTTACAAGAGCAAAGCCATCGATACCATACAAACTGATTGTGTTGCAAATATAAAGTTTCAATGCTTACCTTTTGTGTGTTTTGCATAGTGATTATGGAGATCGAAATATTGCTCCATTTGTAGTATCCATGTTATGGGATCCTTGCCATCAAAATTCCTCATAGCGATCCTTGGAACATGGTGGATCTTAAATCCAACATTAGAGTATATGAAATCATGATTAACATTTCTTTTGTTCTCATCATGAGTTTCCATTACTACCGTCACCATTAGTAAGAATTTCTTGTAGCAACTTTGTCAAATCTATCTTTAAATCTTCCATGTTGCCTTTAAGTTTTGCTTCTATACCATCCATATTAGCTCCCATGAAATCCATCTTAGATTCCATTTCATTCTTTAAATCATCCATCTTAGCTTTAGTGACTTTTTGTGAGAGCAAAATTTGTTGCACTTGGTCTCATAATTTTGATATATCATGTTGCATTTCTTCCTCTTCTTCATTTGTCATAGTAGATATTTTGGATTTCTTACTATATGTTTCCATTTTATTTATTTGTTTCATCAATGAAGGATAATTATGCTTCACAGTTCCATTTGAATCACTTCGAACTACTTTCTTAAAAAAACTTATGAAAATTAAAAAAAAAAACCTACACACCTTTTTTATCCTTTGTATTATCATGACCTTGAAAGGACTGTAACTCTGTAATTTTGGATCTCCAAGTTCTAAAATTATGGATTGTGATATCCCTTTGAGTTCTTTTTCCAACCTCATAAGTCTGGTCATGATTGGATTCTTCAAGAATGAGTTATGCCCAATCTCCCGCGATGAATTGATTATAGACTATTTTAGTAGAACAAACTTGTATGACGTGCCACGTGTCACTTTTTTGACCTTATGCCCTGAAAACAATTTCCAACAAACTATAATTCGTGCTCTTTCTGTCACTTTTTACGACATTTGAATATGATGCTTAGAGATAAAGTTATGACGATTTTCCCAAGGTTACCTGTTTGAGATCATATTCACGAGCCTACAAAAAACCTAACTTCCTCAGTTCATATCTCCAAAAATATAGCCAGACAAGATCTGAAACTCAGTCATGAGGTTCATCACGATTTTTGCTCAAATAATTTTTAATTTAAGATTATGAAGCTTCATCGAAAATGTTTTATAGCAAAAATTCCATGATGGCCTGTTTGAAGCAGTGAAACCCTAGAATCCAAACCTCT
Source organism: Pinus taeda (assembly GCA_000404065.3). NCBI lineage: Eukaryota > Viridiplantae > Streptophyta > Pinopsida > Pinales > Pinaceae > Pinus > Pinus taeda. The sequence continues at coordinate 28,292 of APFE030957591.1, read as the reverse complement.
GATAACAATTGTTATGCATCCATCTCACAAAATAGAAGAAAGAGATAGATTAATGACTTCAAAAGTAGCCTCTTCGAGGAGGCAACCTCCTTTACATTACATAAATAAAAAATTCCTGGATGATACAAATAACAATACCTCCTTTCTATATATAGGAGTCTAAGGGGTCACAATATAATCAGAGCCAACATAACAATAATAATGTAAGTACACAACAATAACAATATTGGGCTTCTATGGGGCACAATAATAACAATATGGGGACAACCTGGGCACAATATTAACTATAGGGGGCTACAATTACAATAATAATAAGGGAATACGCTAGTATTATAGGGACCTAACAACATGTGGCTATGAGCCAAAAGGAAATAGGTTGATAACTATGCTATTAAAAACAATTAGAGGTGGAAAAAATATTACATGTAGGGAATAGCAAGAGCACAAAGGTAGAAGTTAGACTAGCTTGCATGTATATGTGTTGATATTTCTTGGCACGTGATCTCTTGTACCAATAGATCCTATTATAACCCAAGCAGTTAGTTGAACAAGTCTAATGAGAAATGGAATAAAAGAATCAACACAATTTAAAACTTATGGCTAAGGGCCAAAGGGAAACGAGGTAGATAACCATGATATTAGAAACAATTAGAAGTGAAAAATTTATTACTAGTAAGAAATAGCAAGAGAAGACAGGTAGAATTTAGAATTACTTGCATGCATGTGTATATTGATATTTCTTGTCACATGATCTCCTATACAAATATATCCTCCATTAGCCATAGTAGTTTCTTGAAAAATTCCAAAGGGAAATGGACCAAATGCACTAGAAAAATTGAAAACTTATGGATATTTGCCTAAATGCAATATGTTGATGAATATGTTATTAGTAATATACAAAAGTGAAAAAAATATTACGTGTAGGGAATAACAAGAGAAGAAAGCTAGAAGTTAGAGTTACTTGCATGCATGTGTATGCTGATATCTCTTAGCACATAATCTCCTATATCAATAGATCATCTTGTAACCTCAATAGTTGACTAAACAACTCTAATGGGAAATGGATAAAAAAAATACCATGCTAGAAAAATTTTGAATGTAGACCAAAAGGAAATAGGTTGATAACTATGCTATTAGTAAAAATCATAGGCGAAAAAATTATTGCACTATATACATATGCATCAAGGGAAGAAGTCCTAGTTGAACCATGTTGGGATTATGCCTAGAATATAGATGGATAGATGTATACTGTAGGCCCAACATTTGCAACAAACTCATCCTACATAAAAATTGACAACTAAAAAATAATTAGTCAAAATTCATAATGGGTTAGTAAAGTGAAAAATGTATCCAAATGACTGCTTTAGATTAGAGGTCACAAACACCATACACGAGATTGTACCCTATGTATAAATACCCCATTGGGTATGTTAATCCACAATAACACCTCAAAAACACAATATTCGACTTGTGGTTCCATTCATCTATTAAATGTAATTTGATGTACAAGTATAAGCCAAGTATATTGCATAAAAAAGCCATATAAAGCACAAGATAATCTATAAGCCAAGTAGACTTCTAAGAAAAACTATATAAAGCACATGATGGTAAAAAGTAGGATTATGGTTTTTATATAGAAATAATTGAAATCCTAATTTTATTGATTACCCTTCCCTTATTTTCAAACCAAATATATAACTAATATTGTACTTTCTTACCAAAATAACGTTCATGCATGGATTTCAATAGCTTACATGTTTGTTCAACTAGTCTATGAGTAAAAAATGGGAATGATTATTTTCCATATCCATTTATACATGTCTAGCATAATCGAGCCCCTAGTCACTATAAATCACTTAAAAGCTACACACATAACAATACATATCATTTCATGCATGTAGCCCCAAACCAATATGCATATCTTACCCTTAACCCTTACCATACTTTCTAGCCTCAAAACATGTCAGTGAGGTGGAATTGTTTGCCCTGAAAATTGAGAAATATTGTTAAGTAAATTAATTGCTTAATAAAACAACAACTAATAACCTGAACATTAATTATCAACCCAAGGAGAGTGTTTTTATTTCAAGGCAATTAGTAAAATATATGAAAGCAACCACCAATAACTAACAATCGTTCTACATGATTGTGTTCTACACTACCAAGCTCATTCTACAAGAAATACAATGTAAGACTTGAATAACAATACTAATTTAAAAAATAGAAAGTAAATGATAGGAAAATAATTATGCTAATCACACGGTTTGAATCAATACTAAATTAAACCACACCTTGCTGAATTGGAAATTTAACCTATTGCACCCAACATAATTCAAATGCTAATCTAGAGAAGCAAATTAAATGAAATCTAGAAATTGCAAGAGACAACAAATCAAGAAAATGAAGCAACGAACAAATTTACTGAATAAAAGGAAATTTAATTTAAGGAATAACAATTGAAATTTAAATAAATAAGCAGACAACTAAACTACTTTACATGTTTAAGGCAGCACCTCATCCAAGGTAGTGGTCCCAACTGCCCAAGAGTCAGTTCTACCTTGAAAAATAATTGAAATCGGATTACAAGTAGAAAATTATGAAATTCCATTGATATCTCTTTTCATTCAAAATTAGAAATAGATACAATATAGCTCTGAGCTCTGCCTCTAAATCAATAATTGTGCCTCCTCCCCTCTTTGATATTTATTTTCATTTAAATACACAAAGAGTAAAGGGAAGTTACAACTACATTGATTACATAATGATTTCTATGACAATTGCAAATTGTCCACAAAAAATTGATTAGCAAGATCAGATATGAAATAACCCTCCATCATGATTAAGCTGGAACAATCGAATCTGGTATTGCATTTGGGAGAATTTGGAAAACGACCATAACAACAAATCTGAGAAAAATCTCCTTCAAAGAACCTTGTGTTTCTCTCAATTGATACCAAATTTTGGAAAATTGTTCATTGGAAAACTAATCTGGTCCGTTCTGCACAAAACCTGTGTCTTAGATTTTCAAGATTCATCTTCATTTTCCATAAACATCCAATGCAAAACTGTTGCTTTTTATCCCAACGAATTTTTGAGCTGGAATATTTGACTATGTGCTAAAGATCAAATTTGCAATCTGGAAGAGATCTTGGAGGCTAAAATCATGAGTGATGTTATAAAGATTTGTTAATAAACAATCATTGGAAAAACCATGTATAATAATCATCAATTTATTAAAAATAAAGGAGAACAAGTATTACTTATCCACAAGAGCATAAATAATTATGAAATGGAATTAAATGATAAATTATAATAAATGACATGATAAAGAATGGTAGGAATTGATGCAATATATGCTAAGAAATGGTAATAATGATGACAATATAGTGGCCCAACATCCACCCCAAATTGAACATGTTGCATGCCCTCATGCAACCCAATGTCTCTTTATTAACCAAGTTATAATACAATAACTAAGACACTCACCCCAACTCAAGATGTTGATGGAACAAAATTCTTCTTCACCAAATATTTCTTTAAAACAATAGTATTCAATTCTAGCATTGTTAGTGGAGCTATAACAATTTGCACATTAATTTTCAATAATATATATATGAAGTTGTAGTGAAATGTGATATAAGTAACAATGAACTTCATTAACCATTTTCTCAAAAGCTACAAACCAAGTCTTGCTGGAATTTTGCAAGCAGATTTCCACTATATTAATGTTTCTTCAACCCAAAAATTAGAGCCATCTGATGCATGGATTTCAAGATATCAACAAAATGGTTGTAAGTAACACTACATGATTTTTGAAATTTACAAACTAGTTTATCTCGAAATTTTATGGGTTTGTGTATTTTAATGATACCTCGTTATTGTCCAAAAATCACAAGAATCAAATTTATATATTTAAAGATGTACATGGATCAATTTCTGCACTGTATAGAAATGTAATTGTATGCCTTGAATGAGGAAAAAAAGAGAAGATAGAAACTTCTCCCCCAAATAGGAAAATTCGCATGCCCTCATGCTACACTAGAAAATAATGTGAGGTTGTTGCTACAATTATTATTTAAATCTCAACTTGGTGTAAAAAAACATGGAATAAGGGAGGTTTTGAGAATGAATAAGGATATTGATGGATGATAAAGAGTATTGATGACATGGTCATGATAAATAGATTAATGAAGGTAACACTCCCCCAAAATTAAAGATTTTTTGTAAAGAACGAGAAATAATGGTTGAAAAGTATAAGTCAATAATGCTCAGTGGTTTTACATAACATTCTCCTAAACTTTTAATAAATCAAAAACTTATTCTATTTTACCTCTAGTTTTACCTCCGTAAAAATGTGGAATGGCATGTATGGATTGACATTTGTTGAAGCTGATGTAGGCTGAGCTGATGCTGAAAGTGATGCAAAAGGTGGAAGCCATGCAAGTTGAAAGAAAGTAATCATAAGTGTAGCAAGGTTTCCTTCCCCCAAACTGATTATTTCCCTTGTCATCAAGGTTTCTATAACACATCTCATGAGTAGCTTCAATCATTAATTCATTACCTCAATTACCTCATTATATAAAAGTGACATAATCATGTTGTGAATGTCATGGGAATAAAGGATAAAAAGGGAATATAAAAGAGGGTAAAAAAGATGAGAAAAAATATGCATTCCCTATACCCATCATCTTTGGTTTCTATGGACACAAAAATGGTGAGAATTAGTTATCTTAGCCTTTCCCTCTCAAGGTTTGACCAATTACCTGGTGTTCAAAATTAGAATTAAGCCTCTTTATTCTACCCCAAAATAAGAGTAGTGTTGTCAAGCTAGGAATAAATGACTACTGATTGGGCAGAGGAACTGTCTTTAGTTAAAGATAGAAACATGTAGAATATTGGAATGATAGATTAGATGATAGAGAATGCCAAATCTAAAATATCCTGAAAGTTTCATCCTTGCCATGTAGAGTGAATATTTAGAACTCATTAATAGATATAAACCATAACCAACATCATCTAAGAACTGATTAGATATTACCCCATGAACCATGAGTTCTAGAAAACCTTATATATGTAGCAATAGGCTTTATCGACAATTAGCTTTAAGAAAACAATGTAACCGAGTATATTATAGTATTGAATTAACTTTTATACCATAGGCATGGTCACTGTTGCTAGCAGGCATCCATAGCCTCAACATGGTTGCCTTTTTAACCCATTGAGATGTTAGTGTCCCATCTATTAGAAGTAAATACATAGTTACAAGAGCATTTCAATTTACTTAGATGTTTATTGAAGATCATTGTTCTGGCTTGGTAACCAGTTAATAACAATGCCATTCATAGGAGCTACCAAAAGTGAACAAGCCGGCTCATGATGAGACGTCTCTGTCCTTCAGTTTTACAACCAAAGGCCATTAACCTAGCTTGGTGACCAGTAGTGGTAATGTCACTTTATTGGGAACTATGATCATGGCAGGTTAGCTCGTGATGAGACCTCCTATCCTTCATTTGAATATCTTTGTTTAAAATTCAACTATGGTTATTGTTAATCGACAAAATATTACTTAATAGATGGGGTGGCAGGTCAACTCCTTAAGAGCTAGGGATGGTGTAAAATGTTTTGTAGTAACTATTTTCAACTTGGGTAGTCTTGCTTCTAAAAAACTAATAACATTCAAATGGATGCACACAAATATATTTCACTTTGTTAAGATTAGGGCTGAGGAACCATATGTTATATAGTGATAGAAATATTTAAAATTTTACAAGATCAGGGACTCAACAAAATAAGAAAGTTGAAAGTTGACATGGTGAGTTGCATAATTATTCCTTAAAAATAATATTATGTTTATAGATAAACAAAGATAAATTGACTACCCAATCATTATGTCAAAGAGGACCTAGAACATTAAAAGTATTTCTCATTCACCAAGTGTTGAATCAAAAACGTGAAAATGGGCGGTCATGATTTAGGTAATAACAACTATAATAGAGGGAACAATAGTTATGACATAAGAAACAATAGTTGTCACTGAGGGAACAACAATCACGACCAAGGGAACAATAGGTTTGACTAAGGGAACAACAACCATGACCAAGGTAAAAACAATTGTGACTAAGGGAACAACAACTGTGACTAAGGAAAAAGCAGTCGTGGCTAAGGGAACAACAACTGCGACCAATGGAACAACAACCGTGACTAAGGGAAAAACAATTGTGACTAAGGAAATAATAACCGTGACCAAGGAAACAACAATTGTGGCTAAGGGAACAACAATTGTGACTAAGGCAACAACAACCGCAACCAAGGGAACAACAATTGTGACTAAGGGAATAACAATTGTGACTAAGGAAACAACAATTGTGGCTTAGGTAGCAACAACTATGATTCAAGATTTATTTATCCAACAGTACCATTGTTGCATGTTACAACCTTGAAATTACCCATACCATTTTAAGCTTGTGGACATGAAATATCAAGCATGATTGTTGCAATCCCTCCCAAAAATTATCTTAATGGGAGATCCTAGCAAGGTGACATGGAAAATCGTTATTCATCCAACAGTCATGGTCACTCTACATAATAATGAGGAATTAAGAGTAAATCATTCCTGACAAGGATTACCATAAGAATGTTTGATATTAGATATGAGGCAACCATATACTTGATAAGACTTGGGGAACAAATGGATAGATGTGGAGCAACAATATAAAAATGAAGAATTTTCTTCTTTTATTTTGGTGAAGAAACAAAAGTCGTGACTTTGAAATAAACAACATCTGAAACATACACGAAATCAGAAAAGGAAAAAACACTTTATTGGAATAAAATAAATAAACAAATAACTTAAGTTACAACCACTGTGATTTCGGGTGTAACATTGTTGTTTCCTAAGGGAACATCAATTTGTTTCTAGGAACAACAATCTGTCAATGGTGAATGAATGGAAACAAAATATATTTTAGAAAACTGCTTTGGTAGCAATGACTTGGATCTTCAAATCAATTCTTCATTTCTCTTGTTATGAATCCATCAAGTAAAAAAAAAAAACCTTCACATTGTTTTCTTTTTGTTGGTGGGAAATAGCGGGAAGAATTTTGTAGCAAGCTCTTATGATTAAAAAAAAAAAAGATCATGGAACCTAGAAAGTATCAAAATCATAAAATACTAAATTTCTTAATATATCCTCGGATGAAATTCCCTTAGTTCATTAGAATTATCTTCAAGAATCAATTGTTCATAAGTAGACCTGCAAAAACAAGCATCTAATTGCAATGAAACATGAAATCATGGAAGAAGAGAGGTGTATGGGCTCTCTTAATCCAAGAAATATGCAAAAAAATAACTAGTTACTGCATAAAACAAATCCATGGCAAAAAGTAACAAAATAAAATTAATTTATTACTTGTGGTTGAGTGGTAGCCAACCATACTAACCAGCAGTGTTTTAATCATAACTAGTTTATTTTTCATCCGATTTGAGTGATTCCAAATCCAAATGAAAGTGAATTAAGAGAGATATCTCCAATAGAAATATGTTTTAAAAATTCAATGAGATTGTGTGTCAAATTTACTCAAAGCAACCTACATAGCAGAATCATTTTTTATTTCCCAACTTAGACCAATAGTTGATATTTTTAGCATAACTTTTTTGTTTGATGACGGATTGAACTGGTGAAAATTGGGGATTAAATTATTTTCATATATCCATCTCCAATAGAAACAGTTTTTGAAGGCAAGAATAATTGATGGGTCAAATATGCTATTGAACAACGAGGAAAATAAAATTTTTAGAAGCATTGGGTGCAAGTTTATTTTAAAATGTTGGAAATATTATTGAACTAAGGTTGAAACAACATTTATAGATAATATTGATGAACAAGGGTTTCTTAATGAGGTAATATTTCATTTGAAATTGATTTTAAAAAAGAGGAAATGAAAATTACTCTAATCAAGGATTTTGAGAAGGTGAGAAAGTGTCCAAATTCAAAATGACAACGACAATAAAAAGATATATAGTTTTTTTTTTATATTATACATTTTTAATTTAAGATTAGGATTATTCCACTTTCCTTGAGAGGAAAGGATATTTGATTAGTGTATATTTTAAATTATTAAAATTTAAGTATGTGTTTTACATGCATTTTTTCGTAATTTTTTTTTGTTCTAGCATGTCATTTCAATCACATTCTATGTTTTAAAATATCATTAAAAACAAGTTTATATATAATATATACTATATATGATAAAAATAAGTTAAATTATATTTATATAATAGAGAAAATTATCATCATGTGTTATATTAAGAAAAAGATAACATGGAAGGTTAAAAATCCAATTTGTTCTGTCTCTTAATGTATGAAGAAAAATGTGAGAATGTTAAGTGTTATTTTACGATTTAAACTTAAAAGGATTACAATGAGTTTATGGTCAATTGTATGGGTATTTTTTTCATGTTTTTAACAGTTTAAACATGTCATTCATATTATTTACTTATCTAGGCATATGAATTATAATACAATGATAAGCCATACATAATAGAGAAAAAGTGTTTATCCTAGAAAGCCATATCAGAAAACCAACATACAAATAAAGGTCAGGGACCCTTGTAACTTCTTATATTTATGAAGCTATCAGATACTATGGTCTTTTATACCATTCTATAATATGCTTCTAGATCTCTGTGAAATGTGAACGCAGCCTCTGTACTCTTGTTCACATTATGGAAGAACTAGTAGCTATTGAAATGGTAAAAACATTTTCCTCATTTTATTAGTTTTTGATAGTTAGGCTTAAAATTTCTCTTAAGGTTAAGAAATCCTTTTAGAACCTCCATGATTCTTTTAGAAGTTTCTACTAGTCTCCCCGTGTTACTAACTCTACATATTTGAGTTATGGTGTACCAAATGGGCATTCATAAAAAAATTGGACCATTAATTTCTTGAGGCCATAATTAATTGCATATGAATGTTGTTTAATATGGATTATAATTGGATGAGAATTAGCAATGAGAAGAATAATTTCTATTTTGGAGGAGGAAACTCTACCACCACTCTCATATGGCATTACACCCTAAAAAAAGTTTAAGGCCTTAAGAATGTGCCAAAAGTGGGTGATATGGATTTGAGAAAATAAACACTATCTTTAACACATCCCAAATTCTAACACACATTCCCCATTTATAAAATCTATAAACTCATAAGGTACATGTGTAAATCTAATTTGCATCATGCCTCCTTATTTTTGGAGACTTTAGTCTCCAAAAGCTTTAGTTTAGAATAAGACAAGGAAAAAAAATCTTAGCTTTCACCTTGGAGTAACATTTGACCGTAGTTGGTAGTTAACCTTTCAATCCCACTTACCAATTCTTGTTGACCCATTTAGGTCATTCTAATTTATTTTGACAAGATTTTCACCCTCTAGTTATTATGCCTCTAAATTTGGTACCAAGTTTGCGATACATGGTAGTAGTTAGCCATCTTCACCCTCATTGAGCATGGATGGTTATATAATTTTAGGACCTATAAATTTGTTAGCCCTCTTCAGCATCATTGAGCGTTTATGATTATATAATTTTAGGACCTATAAATTTACTAACAAGTAAATGCATATATAAGGTGGATGAGTGAGTCTCAAAATGTTATTTTCTACCTTCTCTGATATTTCAAAAGGTCCATCTCAGAGCCTTTAATTTTCTTCCCTGGTTCGTGTAACCTTTCTTTATTAGGATGTAACCAAACTCTATCTCCTACATGAAGGGCTTAGATTATAGACACATATAGTTGTTATTCATCCTTGAGTCAAAAGTAAAAAGAGGCTCATTTATGTAAGGAACATTGTAAAGGCATTAGAGCTATGAAGTAGATGGGAGTGCACTTCAAAACCAAGCTCAAAGGGATCTATATTCTGAATACATTATGGTCATACAATCGACCCTTCGTGCAAAGGGTGGTTATTTCTTGTTAGCTATAAAGGAAGAAGGAATTAAAACTTCAAATACTAGGAATTGTTGCAAAAGGGATTGTTTCAATTTCAAGGTGTGTAGCTGTTTCTTGTTAGCTAAAAAGAAAGAAGAAATTAAAACTTCAAATACTTGGGATTGTTGTAAAAAGGATTGTTTAGATTTTAGAGTAGTAGTTAATTTTTTCAATGGGAAGTTGAAGTTGCCATTTAAAAAATAAAGTGAATAATGATTCCATGTGAAGGGATTTTCAATAGAATAAAAATGATTTCCAAGTAATTTTCTATGAATTCTTTCTTTATAGATAGTTGGATTAATATTGAGAAATCAAAGAGCCTACAAGTGTAGAATAGATGATGATGAGGTGTGTATTGTTAAGTCACTCTTTGATGTGAAGGTCAACAATTCTCAACTTTGTGACGCAAACAAAATGTGATCCACGGATGATTTTGATAGCTTAAATACCTCTAATTTAATAATTTGACACACACACACACACACATATATATATATATATTAATTTTAAAATTGATTATCAACAAATTTATATAAATTTATAATAATGTACAACCTGAAATACAATATTGAGAAATTTCATAATAGTCATAAATTTTTTCCCTGAACAAATAAAAATAATATTATTCTCAACCACTCACCCATCCCTTAAAAAATGTTATTATAAATATAGTAAACATATTTTAATATAACCAAAAAACATGTTTTAATATAATATTAAGCATATTTTAATATATAAAAAAAAAAACTTATTTTAGAATATAACAAAAAAGAGCATATTACAAATTTAGATTAGTATATCCATGATAGGAGAAATATCAACACTCCGTAATATTATTCTCAACTGCTTACCCACCCCTTTAAAAAAAGTTATTATAGTTTAAGATATAACCAAAAATAGCATATTTTAAGATATAACAAAAAGAGCATATGTCGCAGAAGGAAACAAAAGAAAGTTGAGGCGGAGGTGTTGACAGTAGAGAAGGAAAAAGCTTTTGGGCCAGATGTGGTCCAAGAGGTGGACGCCATGGATGTGGATAGGAATAAGGAGGATAAGTCTTCGGAGCAGGCTCAATAGGAGATCCCAGGACAGGAGGTCGAGGCTAAAAAACCTCTCGGCACTGGGATGTTTGTCCAAGAATCCACAGAAGATCTAGCAGCAACCCTCCTCGAAGACTCAAAGGGTATGCGCTTGGACTCAAATAATTCTTCTCTGTCTCCATCCTGTGAAATTAAAGATGCATGTTTGAATTCTAGTTCTCATAGTCATTTATCTGCTGGACATGCTCAAGTTGATAGCATCATTTCTTCTATCCCCAAATTAGATCTGAACTGTGAAGGGGTTCCGAATGAAATATGTGAAGTGAAATATCGTCCTCCTACACTTGCATGTCATTATAATCTTCGCTCTCTTGATAAAAAACCTGTTCCGATAGAGCCAGTTGGAGCTTTAGGTATGGATTTTCCACTGAGCTGTAAGAGGAAATCTTGGGGTAGGAAGTATTGCCTATCAAAATCTCAGGTGAAAGCAAAGTTTGATGTGGCAAATGGTAAACAAATGTCTATTCCTGGGGTGCTTAGAGCTGTGAAACCCCGTGAGGAGGTGATAAAATGATTTTTCTTTCTTGGAATTGCAAGGGTTTAGCTAGTAAACCCAAAAAACTGGCTCTTAAGGAGATGGTTCAGTGTTGCAACCCAGATGTTCTCATCTTGCAAGAAACTTTAGGCATGAGTCTGGAAGTCTCATCAGCCCTAACTTCTCTTCTCCGAGGTTGTCACTTTCAAGCCTTGGATTCCATTGATCATTCGGGAGGCCTAGCTATAGGCTTCATGGAAGGAAGATTGAAAGCATTAAACATGTGGGGGGTGGAACATGTGATGGGGATGGAAGTTCAATCCCCTGATTTTGGTTTCCCTCTGATGATTTTAAATATTTATGGGCCATGCTAGGGGAGAGTTTCCTTTTGGAATGACCTCCTTTCAAAATCGGTGATGGGAAGTCAAAACCTTGTGATAGGTGGAGATCTAAATTTTTCTATTGGGAATGCCGAGACTTGGGGGCCTTCAACCAGAGAATACCTACTCTCATATTTTTTTCATGAACACCCTCATCTCTCAGAACCTAATAGATGTAAACCTAATAAAATTAAAACCCACCTGGAGGAACCATCGAACAGGTGAAGCTAGAATCACAAAAAGATTGGATCATTTTCTCCTCTGTGAAGATTTAGCTTTCAGAATTCCGGTTTTCTGGAATGGGTGGGAGAGGGTGGTAACTTGGATCACTTTCCAATTTTTCTTGAGCTCTCCAAGCCTCCTCTTAAGCCGGCAGCTCCCTTTAAATTCAATTCATCTTGGCTGCAGGAGGAATCCTTCAATAAGCTTTTTAGAGAAACTTGGAGAACTCCGTGTAGGAGCTCTTTGGAGGACAAGAGCTTCCTCTTCATGGAAAATTTGAAAAGATTGAAGAAAGCAACAACGGAATGGGCGAAGACTAGGAAGCAGAAATAGAATGAGGATCTAATCTAAATCGACATGGAACTTCGGGAATTGGAAACTCCGGAGTTGGATGGCTATGTATCTCAGGAGTCAAAGAATAGAATTTTGCTACTTGAAAGACATAGAAGTCAAATCCTACTGGAAAAAGAAGAGGAATGGAGGTTGAAAAGTAGGGCGATTTGGCTGAAGACTGGAGATGAAAACATAAAACTTTTCCTCAATTATGCAAAAGGGAGGAAGATCTTAAATACCATCTTGAAGCTAATGAAGGAAGAGGGCAAAGAGGCCAATACCTTTGAATCTCTCTCGTGCATGGGGAGAAGCCATTTTCAAAAGTTATTCATTGATCAAGGAGAGATAACATTATCATAGGTTCTCAGAACAGCACAATGTTTCCCCCGATATGTGGAGGAGGAAGAAGCAGAGAATTTGATGGAAGAGGTCACAAAGGAGGAAGTTGAAAGCATTATAAAATCTATGGCCAAAGATAAAATCCCAGGCCCGGATGGGTGGACTATAGAACTCTTCCAACACTTTTTTGACCTGATTGGATCAGAATTAATAGAGGTGGTTGAGGAATCCAAGAGGAAAGGTACGGTCTATCCTTGTTTCAATTCAACCTTCATAGCCCTTATTCCTAAAAAAGAAGATCCAGGGTCGTTCGAAGACTTCAGGCCTATATCACTCTGTAACAACATTTACAAAATCATAGCAAAAGTGATAGTTGTTTGTTTAAAGCCAATTCTGTCAAGATGCATTTCAAACGAACAGTTTGGATTTTTGGAAGGATGTGAGATTCATGAAGCCATCGGGGTGGCTCAAGAGACAATCCACAATGTTAAGCAGATGAAAAGGAAAGGAGCAGTGGTGAAAATTGATCTCTCAAAAGCCTATGATATAATCAGCTGGACTTATATCAAGATGTTGTTAACACATTTGGGCTTCAAAATTGACTTCATCAACTAGATCATCAGGTGTATCACCATTGTCAGTTTTGTGGTTCTAATTAATGGAGCAACCTCTTCTTTTTTCAAAGGGCAAAGAGGGTTAAGACAAGGATGCCCTTTGTCTCCTTTGCTTTTTCTTCTGGTTGCATAAGGGTTAAGCCAATTAATTGTGAAGGCTAAAAGGGAAGGAATTGTGAGAGGTTTGGGCAGTTAATATGTTCATCTCACACCTTGTCTCTGTTGATGACATCCTACTATTCAACAATGGGAATATGTCTGAAATCAAGCAACTCAAGAGGATTCTTGAGCTTTACATGAAAGCTACAGGGATGCAAGTGAATTATAGAAAATCTCAGTTAATTCTGGAAGGTTTTAACAAGCAAGAGAAAAGCCAAATTACCTCAATTCTTCCTTTTGATGTGTATAAGATCGAGGATCCTTTCAAGTATCTGGGGTTTTGGCTGAAACCAAATGATTATAGGAAAAAGGATTGGAATTGGCTACTAGCTAAAATAGAAGCCAGAATATCTCATTGGAGTTTTAAGTGGCTCTCCAGAGCAGGTAGGCTAACTTTAATCAAATTAGTCCTCCTAGCAATTCTAGTTTACTGGGCTGCGTTGACATGGTTACCTAAAGGAATACTGGAAAAGCTAAGAAGGATTTGTAGTAGATTTCTCTGGGTAGGATCAAAGGAGGAGCCAGTGACTCCTTGGGTTGCCTGGGAGAAAGTGGCAAGGCCTAAAGAATGGGGACGATGGGGAATAAAAGACCTCACTGCTTTCGGCCCCTCACTGGCAGCTAAATCAGGGTGGAGAATCATTAAAATGGAAAATATTTGGACGAAAGTGGTGAAACAAAAATACATAAACCTTGTCCCTCTAGAATATTAGCTAAGGAATCCCAACAAGAAAGGAGGGAATGTGTCGGTAGTTTGGAAGGCTACTATAGAGGCATTCAAGGTTATCGAGCAAGGTTTGTCGTGGTAGATTGGAAATGGGGCAAATATTCGGATAGGAAGGGACCCTTGGGTGGGGTGCAATGAAAACTTTGCTCTACCCCCAGGTCTTATCAGACACCTAGAATCCAAAGGAATCCTCTTCCTTAGTCAGGTAGAGAAAATTGGCCATTCAACAATTTGGGGACAAGCATGGAAATCAGGAGAGGAGTTGAATCTCCGACCCCATTGGTGGAATGATTGGAAGGTCTACACCCAAGAACTCTCCAGATCAAATGCGAGGCTAAAAGACAGACCGAATCTACTGGTGTGGGCCCATGCAGATTCTAGATCCTATACTCTAAAATTGAAGTATAAGTTCCTTATGTCAAAGAAAGGTTGGGGAGATCGGAATGGTGGGCAAAGCCATTATGGAAGTTAAAATGCCCTACAAAAGCCAGACTCTACTTCCGGTGCATTCTCAAGAGAAAAGTCCTTACATGGGACATCCTTCAATCCAGATATAAGTCAGGGTTGGGAAGATGTTCTCTATGTAAAAATGATTCTTAAACAATAAGGCATCTATTTATAGATTGTCCTATTTTTAAAAAAGTATGGGTGGAGGTTGGGAAGCTCATCCAAAAACAGGTAGTTTGGGAAGGGGAAATCATCACTGATGTATGGTACAAATGGTGGCGCCTATATCCAGAGGGGAAACTGTGGAACTTACCTCCCATTATTTCATGGAGCATCTGGATTGCCAGGAACAGGTGCATCTTCTTGGATAAGGAAACCCCTGTTGAGACAATTGCGATATAGTGTACCTCTATTTACTCAAACATTCCCGATTCAGAAGAGGAGCAGAATCCCAGACAGGTTAGAGAGGAACAAATCAAGGAAGGAGTTCCATGGGCTCACATTGACGGGACTTCTGAGAACAATAAAGCAGGAGCAGGATTGGTCATTCACATAAATGAAAATCAGATTCTAAAAGCATTCGTGGGTTTAGGCACTAGCTTAAATAACTTCGCAGAATTGTCTCCTCTAAAGTTGCTTTTATGCTGGCTTATCCACAGGAACATCTTCATAGTTCAGATCTTTGGGGATTCTTTAAATGTTATAAAATGAGCTAATGGACAAAGTAGATGTCACAATTATATTTTGAGACCTTTATTAGAAGAGATTAAGAACTTCAAGCTTTCATTTAATGTTTTTTCTCTATTCCACATCTACAGGGAATGCAATGATTCAACAGAGAGGCTTTCTAAAGAGGGTTTGTAACAAGATTTGGGCAGCTAAAGAATAGTGGAGGAGAATAATGGAGAGATGCGCACCTCAGATCAGCGTCCTTACACAGACCGATATTTTCTGAGACCTCGCAGGCTTGTCAAAGTCGTTTTTATGGATTTTGTTAATATGGTGTTTTGATGTAAAATTGTTCTTGTTTCTGTGTGACTTGTGTATCTATTTTCTGTTTGGGTTGTTTTCCTCGATGAGGAGACTTGGGAAATAGATGCTCGGTTCTGATCTTTTTATGGATATGCAATGCATGGAAACTGTATTTTCTTGACGGTTCTGGAGACGGGAGCTGTTTTCCTCATAATGAGGAGGCTCACAGTGTCGGGGATTCCTGTTTCTCTTAGTTTTTGGACAGGAAGAGCAAACTCTTCTTGCAGAGCTCTATGATTCTCAATCATATAGCAAATAGAATGTTCCAGCATATACTATGTAACTTTTTATTCTGATTATAAAAAAGTCGATTTTTTTTTTGGAAAATAAAACAAAAAAACATATTACAAATTCAGATAAAAATATCCATGCCATGAAAGATATCAACACTATATATATATATATATATAATATAATAAATATAATATACGTTTCGACTGTATCTAGCCGCTGTCAAAAAAGCATAAAATTGCCAATTTATTCAGGTGTTGCCAAAAAAAATAAAATGGCAGGGATATATTAGAGGAACTGAAGCGTAAACCTGGAAGGAAGCCGTTTTTGTTACAAAATTTTCGCTGAGAGTAAGTCGCGGCAGAACACGCTTGCCACAACCGTGATCAACCTGTTTTTCATTCTGCTGCATCGTTGCCTTTGAATGGTAGAGGTCACTAATATCACTGCCACGAACTACAATTTTCCATGCATAGGATTCAAGAAGGAATCCGATGAGTGGAATAAGGTGACTAAAAAAAATTATATGGAGATAAACAGGTCGAGATCGTATAATGATTAGAGTGAACAACAACTCGTGTTCTGCTCCACAGCTGTCGAAAATGTACTCCGAAGTCACGGGTGCACACTCTCATTTTAAGATTTCTGTCCACAGTTACACGGATACTGTTTCTGGGTTGTGAAGAGCAAGTACCTTAAACTCTGTTCCGGGGAGTTGGTAGGAAACATTCTAAAATTGTAAAAGGTTTTAATGAGTATTCGTTTTTGGGAGTTTGGAAGCTTTAAATGAACGGTTGTATATGTTTACTGTTTGGCATATACAGCCGCTCTTCATTTAAAGCTTTATAGCATGGGATTTATTGGTTGCCGTTTGAGAGCTAGTAGGAAACATTCCGAAATCACTGGAGCTTTAATGGGTACTTTGAAGTTTTTGGAGAGGTTCACTGCAACATATTTTTAGGTATAGGGTATTTATTTTGAGAGCAGATTTTGATGTTTTGTGTATTTATTATGAGTAGAGAAGGTACCATTTGTTTATTTTTTAAGTGATACATGTCAGATTAGAGGCTGGACTGCATGAACTCTCTGAAACTACAGAGAAGTGGAGATGTAGCAAATATTTAAACAAAATATAGACAATTGCCAGTTATTCCTTGGCAGATTCTCTTGCAAATCTTGACTTTCAACAATTACAAATAAGTCTATTCTTTGAAGCCTATTTTGAAGCTTTAATGATAATTTTGGTCCGAAAGAGAAAGAGTTGTGTGTGTTGTAATTTCATTTTATAAATTTCCAAACTTGAATTTCAAAGTTGAATATAATATAGCATTACATAAAATCACATAATAATCAGTGATAACAATTTTTTTTCGGGTTTGGGAGTTCCAAGTGTTTCTTTGTTAGGAAAGAATTTGACTGTCAATCTTTTATATATTTCTTCGCAAGATGAAATTTGATTCGCAAATTTTAGATGGAAATATTTTTTAAATATATATTAAATTTTATATATTATATTATTGCAACTCGTAACTTAAAAGTTTCTTGTAAATCTAGACAAAATTTTCCCCGTATCCTAAACAGAAACTCATACAACCTAGCTTCATACAACAGAGCTTATTTCCATTGTAATATTAAATTAACTACTGCTGTACCGGAAACTCGTACAACATAGCTTAGCTTCTGTCCATGAAATTGAGGCCATCACGTGAAGAATTGGCCAAAATATTAAAAAAAGACTATGTAATAAACTCTTGTGTTTGATAATTGTGACCCATATAGTTTTAAAACTAAACATATGAATTTTAACCATGTCTATGTTGTATTTTTGTTTTCACATTGTTATTTGGATAATTGGGATGAAATCTAAGAGAATTATGAAAGTGTAAACGTGAAGACATTAATTAAATTACAAGTTTCGAAATTCAATGAACGAACCTAAATTAATTGTTTGATATTGAAATATCTCTAAAATCTGCAATCTAAAAAACATGCAGTTTTGGTTTAGATAATTTTCAAACTAAAATTCCTTTTCTATCATATTAATTATGATGGAAGAGGAGGTGAATAGTATTTGATATGACATTCAAGTCAAGCGATCTTTGTGAAATAGATTCTGGAGGTGTGAAGTTTCCAACTTGGATTCCAGGGAATTATGCTGAGCTCATGTGTCTTGAAAATCTTATAACTGATGCATAAGTTACTGTTTTTAATAATGCAAGAAAGTGATATTTCTCGCTGTAAAATGTAAGGAAGTACAATTTTTATTCTTCACGAGTTCTGGACCAGCCGCTTTGTATTGTAAAGTTGATTGGCACGGCTACATATTAAATTTTGTTTGGCTCTGAATGGGATATTTATCATAGTCAAAACTAAGGGAGCACAGTTATGTTCATCACGGGCTCTGGACCGGTCGCTTTCTTTTATAATGTTGATTGGCACGACCATTTATTAAATTATGTTGTTTGGTTGGTGGGACTTTTCCGTGATCATCCACGCTCGGGTTGATGACTTTTTTGAGATCTACCAGAAAAATAATATTTAAAAGAACTAATGTCACATCTCATGCATAAATCTTTGTTTATTACCTGACAAGCCTATAACAACATTCACTGTGAAGCTTTTCTCTAAAACACCATTAAGAGTGTAAAATTAGAATTCATATCGAATGCATAAATCTTTGTGTATCATATGACAAGGCTATAACAACATTCACTGAAGTTTTTCTCTCAAACACCATTATACTTGATGCATAAATCTGTGTGTATTTATACTTGATGCATAAATCTTTGTGTATCACATGACATGGCTATAACAATATTCACTGTGAAGTTTTTTTCTTAAATACTATTATATTTTAAAATTAGAATGGAGTTGTTTAGAATGGAGTTGTTTTTATTCTGTTTTCTTTGAAGTTTTTCTTCTTGGATTTTTATCTATTTTTTTTTTAAATCTTGCAAGAATTTATTGAAATCACAAGTTTGATGGATAATCTCTGCAGAACCCAAGTGCCTCAAGGTTTTTTCAAGGCGTTGAATCCATATATACAGTGAAAAAACTAATTTAAATAAAACAAATCAAGATTTCACCTCAAAACTAGAAAATCTTAAAAATTGCACTAAAAACAACTCCAAATTAGTATAATTTGTAGCATCAAAATTTTCCAACATCATATCAAACTAAATACTTAAGGTCTACAACTATTTTTCAACCTTATATTAGAATAAATATATAAAGATTTTTATTTTCTTAAGAAAAAGTTTGTTTTATTATATTATATATATATATATATATAATTATATATTTTTCCCGGGCCAGAAATTAGAAAATATATAATATATAAATTAAATTTAGTTATAAAGTAATTAAAATGAGGAAAAACATTATTACCTATAGAATATATATAATGAAGATTAAACCATCTATTTTTAAAAGTAAAAAAGAAATTAAATTTTTATAACGCAAAAGCTCATATAACCACTTATGAATAAAATATACATATATATATTTCTAAGTATATAGTTAAAATATCGTTGAACAATTTGTTTCTCCAATTACAATAAGTTTAATTTTTGGAAATGTATTGAAAATTAAACATTAATAACATTTATAAATAGTTATATATTATTAAAAAGTTACTAATTCTTTAAAAACTCTCTCATTTTCGACATTCTCTTTTAATTTTTTAAATGTAAATTTAATAATAATTAACTACTTCATTTAAATGAATTATTCTATATATTATCACTCTACATTTTTTTTTTCTTATATAACATTTCTTTTATAAATTTTAAATATAATATTTAATATAATTAAATACAATATAGAATAATTATTTACACCTTATCACTTTACACTATTTTTGCATTATAAACCCTGGAAACCAAAAATAAAATAAATAAAAATTATTTATGATGTTCATGTTCAAATTATCCCTCAAGGAAACCTGCAGAGAATGTACTTTTCATGTAAAACTTGGAATAAATACAGTTGTGATGACAACATTGTTATATTCCTCGAAAGATATGATTATCTAAAGTGCTTGCAAAGAATGTTAGAATGAAAATATTATTATGTTAAAATGCGAAAATTAGAATATTAATTTCAAATAATGTTAGAATGAAAATATTATTATGTTAAAATGCGAAAATTAGAATATTAATTTCAAATATGAATTTAGATTTAGATTTAAAATGTTTACCAATAATGTTCGATGGAAATTGCGGATTACTATTTGGTTTTAAATTCTAGGAATATTACATAAATTTACAAACAACAATTATAAAGTTTATTTTTTTCATTTTTAAATATAGAATCAACATTGTAGGTTGAATATACCAAAATAAATACGAGTACATATTTGTTTCTTTTGTTTGAGGTTAATCCCTTGTTGTTGCTGCTTTGGATTTTTTGCTAAATTAATAAATCAGCTAAATCCAGCGTATTTATTTAGACTAAATTTTTCTGGTTCTTATATCCAGAAGACTTTGCGATCTAAAATTTTTCTCGTTCCTATATCTAAAAGACTTTGAAATCGAAACCTTCTAGCCCAGGTTCAAAATCCCAAAACTAATTTTTCAATTTCACAAATTTCTCTACACGAACTTATTCTCAAATTTCACACAAACTTTAACTCCAATTTTGTAGCTTTCTCTATATTTCCTCCTCCTTCCCTTTTCTTCCTCTATTGCCTTCCCTTTACATTGGGAAGGTACATTTCCTCCCAAAACACGTCATCTTCGACTCTACCAAACTCTTAAGGCAATGGCCACCTTCCGACCTGGTCAGCGTACCCAATATTTTTGGAATCCAAGTAGATAATATTCTCTAATTTCATTAGGTTTGATTCTAGATTTCCCATAAATTAGACCTCGCAGTTACCAATTCACCATGTAATTAAAAAAATATTCTCTAATTTCATTCACCCATATCATTTTAATATCAATTTTAATATCAATATGTTTTTAAATGACACATTATTACGACGCTGAATCACTCCTATTTGTTGTTCTTATTTACGCTACACACCTCGTTGGAAGTATATGACTTGGCTCCTGATTTCTTAGTTCGTTGGAAGTATATGACTTGGCTCCTGATTTCTTAGTTTAATTCATTTGCCCCTTTAATGTATGTGGCCTATATTTATTTTCATGTGTATTATGTATATTTTACTGGCCTTTTATTTTATAACATGATCCATAGTGCAGGTTGGTCTATGAGGTCAATACACCTTTTGTGTCATTATACCTTTATACCTTTGTGTTATGTAAGTTCATATATACTTGTATTAAGGTTAGGTTTATGTTATATATATAGATGCATGATTTAAGGTTATATATTCGTGTTATTATAGATATATCTATGTTTATAAAATTACATATGTACACATGTTTGTGGAGTTGTGAAGTCACATGTTATAACTTATTTATAGGTTATAAAAACATTTTTATATATTTAAGTAAATTTTATGCATGTATGAATGGGCATTATATTATATATATATTAATATATATATATTTTTTGGGGAAAACTGTCTTGTGAAGTTAGGGTTTAATAATATATTAGTAATTATTTTAAGTGATTAGTATAATTATGTAATGATTATGTTTCATGATTGAATTGTTGTTCAATGTGAGGATACTTTAATTTTTTTTCGAATATTTATAAGTTTATCAATTTAGTGGTCATTCCTTGCCCCAACAAAGTTTTCAAGCTAATCTAGAATCGTCTTATCCTTCCTAAAATCTTCCACTTTCATCCTATCCATCCTCTAGTGGAATATGCCATGGCTTCAACTATACTAACCTAACCATCCATAAAACTCCAAGGGTGGAAGTGTCGCCTACATCGACCTAACTTCCCTAGTAGGCATCTGGTAGTCATCATCACACGTCTAGGGGAGCATGACTCAAATAGTCTCCCTGTTTGGTCAGTTTATCACTTCCACTATCATTAATTATCAACGAAGGTAAGTCTTTTTATTTCAAAGGTGTTGACACTATCTATGCTGATACATGTAACAATTAGATAAAACAGAGAAGAAAATATGTGATTGAACACACTTATAGAAATTAAAATAATCTAGTAGAATAGAAATAAAACTTGTAAGAATTAAAAAAACACACACTGCAGAAAGGAAACACACTCAGGAAGGAAAGAATACACTCTTCATAATAACTTCAAAATAAAGATATGCAGACCATACATTATCAGTGAAAGATATAACAAGAATTAAACAACATGGAATTGATTAATCTCTATAACAACACACAATAAATCTAGAAGCAGAAGTGTATCTATCCATATTGAACATTTACAACAGTAATAATAAATCCACACTTTAACGCATAAAAGAGATAAACATCCTAACAACATTGCGATCCCTACTAAAGAGAAGGGCCCTTCCTCCCTAGCATGATGTAGGAAGAAAAAGAAAACTTAGTTAAAAATTCAACACAAAAATTGTAATAACAACACCAGATATGATTATATTCAAAATAGCTCAAGTGTACAAGATCAAAATGTTGATATTGTCTCTCTGTCCTCCCCCCCCGTTTCACATGAGACTGAGTTCTTTTTATAAAGTCTTTGAGAGTCCCAAAATTAGGAAAACGAACCAGTCATGAGAATTTGCGATTCTCATGCTCATTAAATTAACAGAGATAATAAAAAAGTTATAAATTGTTACAATATGTTTCAATAAAGATTTGTTGTGGTTATAACACTCTTGTTCAGACATAATTATAACTACTAAGATCTTCTTAATTGTCCATGTGGAATTACTTTATATGGCCCTTGACAATTGTCTTTGAAAATAGCAACTACAGTTTTGATAATTCGCGGTGTAACAACAACTTGAATCGTGTACAATAGAAAATGAAAAACCAGAGGTGTAATATCAACTTGAATCATGTAACAACATGGAATCAACATCCATTCATCCATGGATATCAGTAGCTATGGAAATACCTGAAAGAAAAACATTCCGAAGAACCCTTCTAGAGATACCCTAGTTAGTCATCCCAAAGAAAGCATTGTTTCATTCAATACTTAGCAGAAAATAACATAATAATACATCAAAGAAAATATTTCTTCTTTATCAAAGGGAGTGACATTATACTAGGGAGATTGTAGGTTCAAATGAGGCAAAATGGCCAAAACTAGGGGAAAGGATGCCTGAAATATCCTTAAATATTGCACCCAACATCTCCCCCCAATTGACACCACTGCATGTCCTTATGCAGTGTCTTTGGAGTCTTCAGGGTCCTCGACTATTGTGACATTGACATGTTACTGATGCAATCTTGTTAAATCATAGGTGCCAAGAGTGTCTTCATTGTCCTTCCTATACACCTGGTTAGACATAAGCTGAGTTGTCGAGGAATGATCATCATATCTATTCAGGTGAAAGTGAGTGATCCAGACTTAAAAAGGAACACAACAAATTTCAAAGATAACCATAAACACAGATATGCAACAGAAATAATACTTCATTTCATTAATGTAAAATACTGAAACATGCTTACAAACAGTGATGGAAATAAACCAGCTAGGGCGATGGTAGCTTATCTCTAAGAAGAGATGTGGTGGCTACATGCCTCTGAATTGCATTACAATGAGGCTTGAAGGCCTATTTATTGTTGAGAAATAATGGAAACCCTTAACATTCCAAAACCTAACCCTAGAAGATGAAACGCCAAACCGTGGGCCCCATTTGGGTAAATTGGTACATCAACTTCCCGGGGTCATAACTTTGGCATACAATCTCCGTTTATGTGTAAAATAGCTCGTTAGAAAGATCTATCCGAGCGCTACCACTTTGGGAGGGGCAAGATCGGTCCATGGACCTAGGTTGCCCCCAGATTTCCCAAAAAACGTCGTTTAGGGCCTCAAAACAGCTCCAGAAGTTCAGGACCCGAAAAAACTGCTAAAAATAGTAAGTTGTGCTACCATTAAGGAAACTAAAAATACTAAGAGAAACATTGGTGGGGGTCCAGGTGGACTTGGCAGGTGGCCACCAAGATCCACCTGGATCATTCCTCCCCCCTTAGGAAGCAATGGTCCCCATTGCGTTGAGTTCCTCCATGAGATGAGGAAACGTTTGCTGAACTTAGTCCCTGGTGAGCCATTTGCCCTGGTGAAGGAGTTGGCCTGCTTTGACAACTCGATACAGATGGATATTCTGTTGGTGAGTGTTCTTGATCTATGTGTCCATGATCCGATCAATTGCAACTTGTTCCATGCAATCTGGATTTAATTTTGTGTGTGTGAGCTATTCTGCAATGTCGGATGTGTCTAGCAATGGTGGAAAGTATGGCCAAAGGCAGTCCACATTGAACACTAGGTACAAGCCAAGGAATGAGGGAATGTTGAGCTCAAATGCATTGTCTCCCACAACCTTAGTAATGGTGTAAGGACCATATCAGAGTGGTCTCAGCTTCCGATAGGCTCGACTAAGGTGTTCCTTTTGCAAATGCAACCAGACTTTGTCACCCACCTGAAACTTGTGTGGCACTCGATGTTGATCATGTCGTTGCTTGTACCTGGCATTTGATTTCTCCAGAATGTCATGGACCTGTTGGCGAATATGTTGGATGTGCTTAATGAAGCTGGTTGCCTTGTCTGTTTCGGACTAGACATGAGCTAAATCTATGTGAGTAGCTGCAAGTGGCATGGCCACATCAATGGGGCATATTGGCTAGAATCCGAAGCCCACCTAAAAAGGGTTGTGGCCAGTCGAGCTATGAAGAGCTCAGTTGTAGCTGTGCTGAACATAGGGGAGGCTCTTGTCCCATGTGCATGGATGCTTTGAGTTGTACATGCACAGAATGTACACAATCATCCTATTGACAACCTCTGTCTGGCCATCAGTTTGAGGATGGAAGGCTGTGGACTTAGTGAGTTTGGTGTCCAGCATTGACCAGAGACTGGACCAAAATGTACAGAGGAACCGACTATCCCGATCTGAGATGATAGACTGTGGGATCCCAAAGTGTACCCACACTCATTCAAAGAAGAGTTTAGTAGTGGCTTTTGCTGTGATATTCTTCTTGCATGCCGCCATAATGGCCATCTTCGAGAACCTGTCAATGACCAAAAAAACACAGTCATTTCCATGCTTAGTGGAAGGAAGGCCTGACATGTAATCCATGGAGATGGATTCCCAAGGTCGACTAGGGGTAGGAAGCAGGGCATAGAGGCCTTGCTTCTTGATGGTTGGTTTGGCAATGGCATAGGCAGTACATGATTTGATGTACTTCCCAACATCCTGTCGAAGATTTGGCCAATAGAAATACTTTTGCAGTACTGCTAGCATTTTCTCGACCTCGAAATGCCCAACAACCCGACTGTAGTGTGCTTCCCAAATCATCTTAGCACGCTCGCTTGAAGGAACACAAAGGTGACCTAGGTGGCATAACAGGGCATCTTGGAGGTGAAAATCTGGAACATGCTGACCGTCCAAGAGTGCCTGCTATGTGTGGCTGAATTCTGGGTTGCTTTTGTAGAGAAGTGGCCAATCATAAGTCTCGTTCCCACAAGCGTTGAGCACGATGGTTAATGCCATGATCAGTGGTCGACTGAGGCAATCTACAACATTATTGGTGCTGCCCTTCTTATACTTGATATTCAAGTGGAACTGTTGTAGGTATATAGACCAATTTTGATGGCGATCATTTTGCAATTTCCCTTGGGTCTGTATGAACTGCAGAGGTCGGAGGCCTATGTGGATGACCGTTTCCTTCCCCAAAATGTAATGCTTCCATTCTCGGTAGGCCTACATAATGGAATACATCTCTTTATCATAAGTGGGATACTTCCGGACTGTGTCTAAAAGTGTTTCACTGTGATATGCCACTGGATGCCCATGTTGAGTAAGGACTGCCCCAGTAGCATAGTAAGAGGCATCTGTCTCAACCTCAAATGGTTGTTGTAAATCTAGTAACGCGAGCACTAGTGCCATGCATAGGTGATCTTTCAACTTTATGAATGCCTTCTATTGAGATTCAAACCAAAAGAATTTTTCTTTCACTCCTCCCTTAGTGACTTGACTCAAGGGCCAAGTGATATGAGAAAACCCAAACACGAACCTGCGGTAGAAGTTGGCAAGACCTAGAAAGCTGCGGAGCTCTATTAGAGTGGTTGGAGATGGCTAATCCTGAATGACTTGGATCTTGGCTGGATCCACATGCACCCCCTATTCATCAATAATGTATCCTAGATACTGAACCAGGGTCATGCCAAAAGTGCATTTCTCCAAATTGGCACATAGCTTGTGTTGCCCCAGTGTTTGGAGAACCTGTCAGATGTGTTGGAGGTGCTCTTCCCAACTCTCACTGAAGATCAGAATGTCATCCAAGTATACCACTACAAATGAGTTAGTGAATGGCCACAAGATGTCATCCATTAGCTTGATGAAGGTTGCAAGAGAATTCTTCAATCCAAAAGGCATAACCAACCATTTGAAAAGGCCCTCATTGGCTTTGAAGGTAGTCTTCCACACATCAGAGGGTTTGATTGGTACCTGGTGATATCCCAACTTTAGATCGATCTTGCTGAAATATTTCACCCCCTTTAGTTGATCCAGGAGGTCATGAATCCACGGGATCGGGTACCTTTTACGGACAATGATCTTGTTCAATGCTCAATAGTCAATACAGAGTCTCCAAGTCCCATCCATCTTCTGTACCAACACAATTGGGCTCCCACAAGGCGATGAACTCGGACGGATGTGACCTTTCTGCAGGGGCTCCTGAATCTGCCTCTTGACTTCATCATTCTCCAGAATGGAGAGCCGATAAATTGGTCCATTTGGTAGCGGTGTACCTAGGGTCAGATCGATGGAGTGCTTGACCTGACAGTGCAGAGGAAACCCTACAGGGGAGGTGAAGATGTCCCCGTACTCCTCCACTACCTTGTCCATCTCTAGTTGTTGTGTGGAGGGGCCCTGTCTAGAGCTCGTGGCCACTATTTTCTTCTTTCCTTGAGGGTGTATCATCAGGAAAACAAATTTCCCGGTTTTGGAAATGAGCTTACTGCATTGTTTTGCAGTAATCAAAGAGATGGCAGTAAGCAGTGCTACCTTTGGTATCCTGTACAACTTATTTCCCAATGTAATAATAACAGCATGGGGCCTTGAAACATACATAGCATGTCGCTTCCACAAGTATGGTTGTCCTAATAATACATCACAAACTTCAAGGGGAGCAATGTCACACAATACCTCATCTGTGAAGGGCTTCATGTTGTATGGAAGGTGACACTGCTGGCTCACGTAAAGATCCCGTCCTTGGTGAAGCCACCCAATGGTGTATGGTTGTGGATGTGCTATGGTCGGTAAGCCCAACTGCTTCACGACCTCTACCAAAATGAGGTTCTTTTGGCTCCCGCTATCGACAATGAACTGTAGTGAGGAGCCCTTTACCCACATCTAGGAGTGGAAGAGACACTCCTCCTCCTCTAGATCTTCGGGTTCATTTTTTCTGGATCTTGGCGGTAGCAATAGTGGCATTGGAATCCACGTCAATGATTTGCTTCCCTTTGTCATTCTCCTTATCGGGTTCTGACTCAGACTCGGAACATGCATCTGATTATGAAACCTTTAGCTCAGCCACTACTGACTGCTTGGCCCAACACTCACTTGTGTTGTGAGTGGAGCTCTTATGGAACTCACACCATTTTCCCATGTCCTTTCTCGGTTTCGTGGCACTGTTCTTTGCTTGTAGCTTTGGCGGGTTGTCTTGGGTTGCCCCGCCTTGGCTTTGTCCTTTGTTCTGTGTTTTAGGGGCACCTTTCCCTTTCTTTGGATTCACAGATCCAAAGTCCCACTTCTTTTGTTTAAACTTCTGCTCGACCTTGACGGCATATCGATATGTTGTGCCAAGCGAGGAGATGTTCAGGAATTCTATTTCTTCCTGGATGTATTTGTGCAGGCAGCCGCGTATTTGAGTATCAAATGCTACTCCAAATCCTTGATACCCAACTTTGTGTGAAGGGTATGGAAAAGATTGGTGAACTCTGCCATGTCTTGGTCCCTTCCCTGCCACAGCGTGGTCCACTTTATATATTCATCCTCATAGCTTCCGACAGGGTAGTACTACTCCTTGATGGCATCCTGGAATGAATTCCAGGTGGGTGCGGCTGAAAATAGTGAGTCAGTAATTTCATCCTTCTGCTTGCAATAGGTTTCCCACCAGTCCTTGACGTGGGGGGCTGCTTTGAGAAGAGCGTAAACAATATTTTCCCGACTCAAAAATTCA
>APFE030957590.1:0-10173 GCA_000404065.3 Pinus taeda | reverse complement strand
GTCAAAAAGATGTTAGAAGTTTTCTTGGATTCACTGGATACTATAGAAGATTTATTGAAAACTTCACCAAAATAGCATCTCCACTCTTCAAATTATTTACAAAAGACTGTGAATTCAAATGGAATCCTGATTGTCAATCTGCATTTGAAACTTTGAAAACAAGAATATCTGAAGCACCCATTTTGAGAAGGCAAAATTGGAAACTTCCTTTCCATATTTCCACAGATGCTTCAGATACAGCTCTAGGAGCTGTGTTGGGTCAAAAGGATTTAATTCCTTATGCCATTTACTACACCAGTAAAAATTTGACTCCCACCAAGTTAAACTATACTGTGACTGAAAAAGAGTTCTTAGTTGTTGTTCATGCAATCAATAAGTTTAGACATTATATAACAGGCTATGAAACTTTTGTCCATACTGATCATTCTGCAATTAGATATCTAATAAACAAACCTGTTACTAATGGCAGAGTCACAAGATGGCTTTTACTTTTACAAGAATTCAATATTACTGTGTTGGATAGAACAGGGAAACAAAATACAGTAGCTGATTTGTTGTCTAGAATCCAAAATACTAATGAAGATTCTCCAGTAGAGGATAAGTTTCCAGATGAATATCTGTTTGCAGTAACTACTAAAACTCCTTGGTATGCAGATATTGCTAAATATTTGGTTACAGGGAAGCTACCTCCACACTTATTTCCTAATGAGAAAAGGAAAATCATTCAGGAGAGCTCAAAGTATTCTTGGATTTCTAATGAATTGTTCAAAACAGGGCTAGATTGTGTGATCAGAAGATGTGTGCGGGAAGATGAAATGCCTGACATTCTTAGGGCATGTCATGATGAACCATGCGGCGGACACTTTGCTGACAAGAGGACGGCCTATAAAATCCTTTCTTTAGGATATTATTGGCCTTCCCTTTTCAAAGATGCAAAACAATATGTCAGAAGGTGCGACAGCTGCCAAAGAGTTTGGAGACCGACTCTTTCAAATGAAATGCCATTACAACCACAAGTATTCATCGAACCCTTTGAAAAATGGGCTTTAGATTTCATTGGACCTATTAATCCACCATCTAAGCAAAAGAAGTATATATTGGTATGCACCGATTATGTCACTAAATGGGTAGAATCCAAAGCATTACTTGCTGCTACTGAAAATTCAGTTGTTAACTTTCTTTATGAGGATATTTTTACTCGCTTTGGTGTTCCAAGAGAAATTGTAACAGATCAGGGAAGTCAATTTACATCTAACTTGATGGGGAAGCTGATGGAAGAATACAAAATCAAGCACATAAAATCCACTCCTTACCATCCGCAAGCAAATGGCCAAGTGGAGTCTACAAACAAAGTTCTTGAGAACATCATCACCAAAACTGTTCATCTACATAGAAGAGATTGGGCAGAAAGGCTTCCTGAAGCCTTATGGGTCTACAGAACTACACGGAGGAATACAACAGGACATTCTCCCTGTGAACTTGTTTATGGGAAAGAAGTCCTGCTCCCCATTGAGTTTCAAGTCAAGACTTTTAAGATAGCAATCCAGTTGGGGATGAATCTATCAGAAGCCCAAAAGCATAGAATGGAGCAGCTGAATGAGCTAGGTGAAATCAGACAAGAAGCAATTTTAAGGACTGATCTAGTTCAACATCAAAGAGCTAAGTGGCATGACAGATACATCAAAGAGAAAAAGTTTCAAGAGGAATATTGGGCGCTACTGTTTGATTCCAAGTTCAAAGACTTCAAAGGTAAATTTCAGACCCATTGGCTTGGGCCATATGAAATTGACAAAGTCTTTAACAATGGAGCGGAAAGAATCAAGACCATTGATGAATTTCAGATTCCTCTTATTGTGAATGGCCACCGATTGAAAATTTATCATAAGCCACTCTCAAAAGAGGAATTTGTCAAGATGTTCCAAGAGAATTCTGCAATAAGGATGGTGGAGAAGAATCCTTCTTCCCCACCAGCCTAGCCTTTGTTTCTTTCAGTTAAAAAAAAAAAGAAAAAAAATTGTATAAGCCTGAAAACCAATCATAGATTGGTAGTCTTATATAGAAAATATAGAGTGAAAATCAGGGACACCTAACACTATATTTTCCAAAAAAAAAAATCTCTCTCCTCTCCTTTTTCCATCTTCACTCCACCTCATTTGCCATTTCACTCCATCTCCATCTCATTCACATTTTCGCTTCACTTCACTCCACTTCACTTTCACTCCATTCCACTCATTTCATTTTCATTTCATCAATAAAAGTTCCTTTCAGAACTATTTTCACTCAGTTAGTTCTTTTCTAACTATCTTTGTTTAGCTAAGTGGGTGCTGTCCTAGTTTCCGCAGCCAGAAACGATTTCCGCAGCTACCACCACTTTGTTTTTCAAAATTCAAAATTCACTGTCAAAATGTTAGTGAAAAAATCATGAAAATGCAGGTGTAATTGAGCAATTGCCATGAAGACATGGAGCATCTCCAAGACATCAAGAAAGAACAGTTGGTTAAAAGCTATGAGCAAGAAATGACAAATTTTCTAAAGGTATGAGCAATTTTTTTTATCAAATAACAATTAAAGTCATGATTATGCATAGTTATCAAACCATAAAAAGTTCTACTATGTGCAATGATTCAATATGATAGCTGCATTACCCACTCCTATTCCATGATATTACTCCACACACCTTGCATCTATTTCTTAACAGTCTCATGATGGATTTTCGGGTTTAAACTCAAGTTGACTGCACTTTCATTTACCACCTGCGCTCATGAGATGTGACCA
This sequence comes from Pinus taeda, assembly GCA_000404065.3. Taxonomy (NCBI): domain Eukaryota; kingdom Viridiplantae; phylum Streptophyta; class Pinopsida; order Pinales; family Pinaceae; genus Pinus; species Pinus taeda. Next base: position 7,398 of record APFE030957590.1, on the reverse strand, counting down.
ATCCCTTTACGGCTCCTCTCCACCACATTTTCCGCATCCATCTATCAAAACGTGTGATCTCCCATACGGAGCCATTAATTCAAATCTCACCTCCACTCCGTTCACTTACCATTTCATTAAAGGTCTTCCTTTCATATACACACATTTCAAATTGTGAACTTATTTGCAGCTGCTTACCCTCTGTTCCGCCTGTAATCTGATGTATTCCCATTACCTGCTACCGATTGTAGCCACTGCATTTTACCATAAACCCTGCAACCGAGCTACCTTCCCTCTGCTAAATCCTTATACGCAATTGCATCCTCAGTTGAAATTCAAATAGAGAAAGGAATGGGAAAACTACTAAGGGCAGAGCCAGAAGGACCGAAATATCTAGAAGGTTACCCTCAAGCAAAAGATTTGCTGAGGAAATCCAAATAGTTACGCTTCATCCAAAAGTTCAAAGGCTATAACAAAGAGGTAACCAAGGCTTTTGCACGGTCTTTCGATGGTCAAATGGTGGAGATTGGAGATTTGAAGCTCACGGTGACCAAAACAACAGTAGCAACTGCCACAGGCTTACCCCAAGAAGGTGAGCGATGGTTCAAAAACAAAAGCGTGGATGAATAGGCATGGAGAATTATGCTAAGAAACCCAGGTATGGACACCACTGTGTTTACTAAAGGAATTCTTGTTCATGCATTGAAGGAAGAATGGCCCAGTCTGCTATTAGTTATCCAAAAATTTGTCACTTGTGAAGGCTACTTTGGTTCGATGTACATGTACCATGCTAGACTGCTGATGAATTTCTTAGAGAATCAGACTCTTAATTTGCCTTATTTCTTACTGTTGAGTTTGAAAAAGATGAGTATTACAGTCCAAAAACACATAGGCAATATAGAACCTCATCTATATCATCATGGACTTATAAAAATTCTCATTCAGGACCAACTAAAGAAAAAAAAGATACGTGGGAACAATTCTTTATAAGAAACTACTTCTAAGAGCCATTTGAGGCCTCTGAAAGTAGTACACCAAAGACACCAAGAAAAAGTAGGAGGAGAGAAAAGAGCACTATAGTCCAAGACTCCCCTACTACAGAAACTCAAGAAGCTGGTCAACAACAAGAAGAAAACAGAACTAAAGACAAGAAACAGAGGAAAGACAAAGGCAAAAGGACCATCCAAGAAGTCTACCAATCACCTGAGCCATCCATAGAGGAGGATTATCAACCACTTTCAGAAAGATTAGTACATCTTCAGGCTGCTATAGCAAAGAAAAAGGAAAAAGGGAAACAGAGGATACAAGAAAAGAGTATTAGTCCACCATTCTTGAGGAGAAGCCACAGGTTAAGAGGAAAGTGGAATAAAACACAAATAAAATGGCCCCACTTCATTGACTTGGGAGGAGAGACACATGAGAAAACTCCAGCTGGCCGTAGTTCACCTCGTCCTCAGCTAAGCATTGAAACTAGTCCTCCACATGATGAGAGCCCTTCTCAGCCAGAGCTAGAGAGCAGTCCTCCTCCTCCACCAGATTTTGAACTCAGTCCAAGAAAGACACCTAAAATAGATCCCAATCAACAGAAGGTATATGACTACTTGGAATCATTGGAAAAATCAGCTGCAGGTCCGAGTACCACTCTGCCACTAGATGCACAAGTTCGGTCCTTAAAACAGGAGGTATTTGAGTTAGAAGTCCTAAACAGACATATCAAGCAGGAAAATGAAGCATTCAAGGAACAGAGCAAAGTAGATAAAATTATTCATGATAACACTATGCTCCAGTTGGGACTATGGCAAAAGCAAAACAAGAGACTGAAGAAAAAGTGCAAAAAGTTGAGCAGAGCATTGATCAATCTCAAATTCAGATGTCTAATAAGGAAACCAAGGATGGTGGTAGCACCAAAGAAGAAGAAAAGAGGGCTAGATGTCTTAGCAGAAGCATCAAAACATATGGATTAGAGGGGAATGACTAAATTTTGGTTGCATGAGGACATGCAACACCTTCACAGTGGGGGTATGTTGAGTCCCAAACCTGCACTTCCCTATATACCCTTTCAGCCTTCTTTTTCCATTTACTTCATCCACCCAACTGTCAAATCATTGCATATTAGTCTAGAAAGAGCTTATGAAATGGTTTCCTAACTATGTTTATGACTGTTGTTTGATTTAGATTTTTTATTCAAACAGCTGTGAAAACTTGTCACTTTCCGCAGCTAGCCCAAGTTTCCGCAGCCATTTTGTCAAAGGCTATGTTACAGGTGTCCAATGGAGAAACCGGCCACATGGGAAAGATGCAGGTGACATGTACATGGAGTGTGTCCCCTCAGATCAGCCAAATCACTCATAAACAGTCATGGTCAATGACGGTCAAAGGAAGGGCCAAATGAGGAATTTTGTGGTGGCACGGCTCTGTTTTGCCCACGTGAACGTTTGCATGGCACGATCCTTAGTTTCTGGAGGAACTCTCACAACTGTCGATCAGCCCGTGAACTGAATCGAGCAGCCACCACTCATGGATTCAACTGCCATAATGACCATAACACTAGATCTCAGGTCGTGGAGATTTACGTGTCTCTTGGTAGCATAAAATATAGGAATTAGTTGCAAGCATTTTCACTTATTGGATAGTTAGTCTTTAAGATGTAATTTTGAATGTTCATTCAGCCCACTGTATTGTACTTTCCTTTGTTTTATTACTGCACTTCAATATATGAGAAGACAACATTCCTGACTCCAATTTGTGACTAAGTAATTGGCTGGCCGAGGTGACAGAGGGCCCCTGTACACCAAAGCTTTGTATAGTTTCTTACTTGCTTTCGCTTACTGTTTTTATAATCATTACTTGTATATATTTTGTGTTGTTATGATGTTCATCACTGTCCATATTTCCTTTATGTTTTCTTCATAAATGTTAGCTGATCAGTGCTTCTTTTACAAGTTTTTGTAGGCAGCCCGGGAAAATTTACATATTTTTGATAGCTACTGACATGAGATCATCTTGTCCTTTCTGCTGATTTTCATTTACTAAGTTTAATTCCAGCATTGCCATTTCTTTCAAGTTTCGTTTTGCTTAATTACTTTTCTTCCATTTAGACATCATATTACTTACCTGTTTATGATTTCCTTGCTATAGCCAAGCGACTCAATTAGTAAGGAATCAGAATATTACTTGTTGTAGTATGATTTAGTTTGCTTTCCTGCAAGTTAGAGATTGAATTATTTATGTCATTTTCAAGAGTTGAAATATGAATGAGTAGTTAAATCTTAGTTTCCTTTTATGCAATTTAATTTCCTACAATTTAGATATCATAATTCTCAGCTTGTTTATGATTACTTCCTATAGCCGGACTGAGTCGAAAGGTGAAGGGTCAGAGTATGGGTTGAAGTAGTGTGATTTAGTTTGCTTTGCTTTCAGTCTTTGAGTTGCTTTAAGTTCATATTTTATTTTCTTTTTCATACAGCAGTAAGGATACTGGGCCATTGTCACTAGTTCATTGTTTTGGTACATTTACTTCTTTTGAGAATTGATTTCATTACAGTCAGTTTGGAAACCTTCTTTTTGAGAACTTTTAAGTTTGGAAAATCATTGTAGAAATCACCATTACCATCCATACTTAATTTTCAATTTCTCCATCTCACACTAGGGAATCCGCAGAAGATAAACCCAAAAACAAACTAAAAAACTCAAAAACAACAAAATACTAAGAACATGGTTATCTTGCACACACAGTGCACTTCACTTCATCAGTTTACGACTCTCGGATTGACATTTTAATAGCAATTTAGGACATACTAAATTGAGCAAATAGTGGACTTGCCCATTTCCACTGTGGAGCCTATTGGAGCGTGCCACTCCAGCAGCCAAGAATCGAGGACTCTGAAAATTACATCATCAGTTGCCAGATATGGTAGGTTATGCCACGTCATCATAGGGTCCTTCCGCACCCTGATAAAGACATGGTGGAAATCCACTTTCAACTGTGCAAAGCTCTGCAAACTGGCATATACTGTGGGTGACAACCATGGCTTGCGATTGATTCCCATCCAGAAATTCATCTCCATTAAGATCCAAAAGATTTTGCTTTATTTTATACACTACATGTCGTTGGTGCCCAAAGTGAAGTGTACTTCACTACCTCTAGAAGGTCCGGCGTCACCAAAAGGAATTGGCAGTCTTCAAGTACCTCCCATGCCACCAGTATGATTGACAGCAAAAGCCACATGTAGTGAAATGTCTTGCCCTGCTCCTATGACTCACGACAGTTCGCAAGGAAATCGCCGCATAGATAATTCACCTAGTTGAACTGGACTCCTTCAGTGCATTGGGCTGCTAGTGCAACCACATGCGTGGACACCTCAACCGTGCGGCACTTTCACATCACTTTCCCTACTAAAATTTGTGTTGCAACTTTGACTACAGATTTGTTAATGCTGGAGATGGCATATCCTTGTTTCTTCTTCTCCAACTTGACTTTCTTCTTCATTGCTTCCACGAGGGCCAACTCGCCAGATTTTCCTTCTAATATATTAGTTGGATCCTCCACTGAGTAAGGCAGACATGTGATCCGATGAAACAAGTGATTTGTGATGGGAATGGGCTCCTCCAGCCACAAATATCCATCATGCACCAAGAAGAGTAGCTACCTGATAACGAAGATAGTCACTGGGGTTTGGTGGTAATGAAGCACCTAGAGCAGGTTTACCAACCCGAATTTCGCTATACCCTTTAACCATGTGCGTGGCTCCAATTCAATCTTTCCAGTTGTCGTGTCAATACGTCGGTGCATTAGTTACTCAGCCCCTAAATGAGGTAATTTCTCATGATCCACAAGGTCGTAATCTTCAAGCTTCAGTACAAGAACTCGCCCTAAGTGTGGACCCTAAAAAACAATATCATCTGGGAGCAACGAAGCTCGCAAGGAGCTCTTGCTCTTGTCTATGTCCTTCTGCACCTTTGCTTTGCCCTTGCGTAGAGGAACATATTCAAGTAACCGGGTAATAAGGTCTGCACCCTGGGTTTCAAACTCCATTTCCATGTCCTTGTCATCCACAAGGATTTCTTCAAATTCCTCCTCATCGGACTCTAGATTAATGGCCTTACCCTTTTCTTGCAAGGTGAGCTTGGTCCTTTGTGGTTTTTGTGATGAGACGCGCATCAGGATTATAACCTACTTATCCTTCTTAGTTCTCGGTGTTCTAGATGATTTAGGGACCTCAACCATTGCTCTGGTGCTCTCCGGGGCTTCTACTACACAATTTCCTACGCGGCTTCCTCGGGTGTCGACATCATTCTAGTTAGGAGGTCCTGCGTCTCCTTTGGTAATTTTCCAAACACTGAACTTGCTCTCAAAGCCTCAAAATTTATAAGGTCCATACACACTTGATAGTGAAACAACTGAATTTTCAAAATTCTAAGTGTTTTTCACTCGACAACCACTTATAATTTATAGGGCCTTTTGAATTCAAATTTGACGGTTCCCCCAACATTCAGCCCAATAATGCTAGATTGGCGGTAGATTTTCAAGAATCTATGCAATAAAGTTCACCTGAAATGCCTGCCACCCGCTCCATTTGGCCTCAAACTGACCATCAAATCGTGAATAGTGACTTTAATGGTCACTTTCTGATGGACCTGTGTGCTAGCACAGCTGTCTTCATGTTGTCACAGACCCTGTGACACTTCACTGCTTCGCGTAGTCCTAAAATTGCACAGCTCCCCAACCTAGTCAGTGTAGTTTATAGTCTCGCACCTCCTTTTAGCTACCTAGAGTGCTAAGACTATGCTTTTGTCACCTAGTCATATGGTCAGGCCACCTGTGTATGGCTTCAATCGACTGCCATTCACCTTTCCTGGGAAGGGATCACCATTCAACTTAACCAACTGGACCATGCCACCATCGGTAATCTCCTTAACAACATAGGGCCCTAGCTAATACATTCTGAATTTCCCTAAAATTTATCAAACTTATTATCATATAACAACACCAAGTCATTCACCTTAAAAGTGTGTAGCTTAATATGTTGGTCATGCCACACTTTTCCACGCTGCTTTTGGACTTGCTCATGAAATCTAGCAAAAAATCTCTCTTCTTCAAGCTCATCCAACTGCACGAGCCTCTCTTCTAGGGCTCCACAAACCGTCATACTTGTGAGAGCTTCTATGCGCAGACTAGGAACGATGTATTCCATAGGCATTATCGCTTCAACCCCATCTACCAGCCTAAAGGGTGTCTGTCCCATTAATTTCTTGCAAGTTGTCTGATAAGTGCATAATACTGCAAGTATGCGTAGGTCCCATTCACTTCAATGAGCATTGCAAACCTTGGTCAGTGTGGTCTCCAGTACTTTGTTAAATGCCTCCACTGTCTCATTAGCCTATGGGTGATAAGGTGTGCTCTTTTGGTGATACACTTGAAATTCTTCCATTAGCGCGCTAATCGTTTCGTTCAAAAAGTGCATACCCCGATCACTCATCAAAATCTTCGGACATCCAAATTGCATCAATACATGCTCAAATAGAAACTTCACTGCAATCGCGCCTATGCAATCCTTCACCAGCTGCACTTCTACCCAACAAGTCAAGTACTCCATCGCAGTGATAATGTACCTCGTGCCTGTCTTCCCTTGGGGCTAAATAGGTCCTACACAATCTATTGCCCACTTTTTGAAGGGTTTGTTACGCAGTAATTTGTCACCATCGGCCACAGTCCTTGTCGTGCCCCCACTGTCACACATTGGAGGACACATTTACGGACCGGTGACCAGTGACATAACTTGAAAACACTTGCATTGAGGCCTCCTGAGGATGAAGTACAATAACCCTGAAGACACCTTCTGAAAATTAGCCTTGGAAAATGCCTTTTTCCCAGTAGCGCGGGCACACAGTATATTACCCCGCGCCAATGGCCCAGTCCTTACAAAGAGGGCGCGCCCATAAGCGCTCTGTCCCAGAGCACGGCCCGCGCCACACAATTTGGGCATGACTTTGGCCAGCGCATGCTAAGAATGCTTTTTCCCTTGCGACTCACTCAGTTCCCTGAAGGAAAAAGCCCACAAAAGCATCCGGGTTTCGGCTTTTCTATCCAAGGCAACGGCTATTATGAGCCATTACCAAAATTAGAACGTGTCTACATACGATGAATATCTCTTCTCCCTTTACCTATAAAAGCCCGTTCCCCCATAATGAACAGGCTAGTTCAGAGTTTTTGGAGGCTAAAGCAAAAGAGAAAACAAGCTAGTGTGAGAGAGATAGTTTTTTGAGATGAAAGTTGAAAGTAAGGTTATGCTGCCGGATTGTTGAGAGAGGAAGTGGTTTTGCGAGACGTGTCAGACTGAATGCCCACCCAGCTAGAAGAGTTTTACAGTGTCAAGCCTTAAGTGGTTGTAATCTCTTCTCTCATTACTTTAATGCAAA
>APFE030957588.1:0-37992 GCA_000404065.3 Pinus taeda | reverse complement strand
TGCATAGTGATGTGTTTGGACCTGTGAAGGTTCCATCATTGGGTAAGTCTGTGTACTATGTATCATTTATAGATGACTTCTCAAGGAATACATGGATATATTTCCTTAAGAAGAAATCTAAAGTCTTTGATAGGTTGAAAGAATTTAAGGTTATGGTGGAAAATCAGACAGAGAAGAAGATAAAGGTGCTGAGGACAGATAATGGTAGAGAATTCTGCAGCAAGGAATTTGAAGAATTCTGTAAGAAGTGTGGTATAGCACGGCAGAAGACTACTCCATATACACCTCAGCAAAATGGAGTCCCATAAAGAATGAACAAGACGTTGATGGAAAGGGCAAGAAGCATGCTCAGTGGTGCCGGGTTAGGACAGGAATTCTGGGCAGAGGTGGTGGATACTGCATGTTACCTGGTCCACAAGTCACCTTCATCAGCGTTGGAGGATAAGACACCAAAAGAAGTATGGACTGGTAAGAAACCCTCTCTTTCACATCTGAGGGTATTTGGATGTGATGCATATGTACATGTTCCAAAGGAGAAACGAAACAAGTTGGATAGTAAATCTGAAAAGTATACCTTTATTAGGTATAAGGATGATTTAAAGGTTTATAAGCTTTGGAACCCAGTCACACGGAAGGTTGTGTACAATCAAGATGTGGTGTTTAGAAGGTGAAAGATGTTTTTAAACATGAAGTCCAACCAAAGGAACCTGTGAAGATAGAGTTTGAACTAAAGGAGGAAGAATCAGACTCTGTAGTAGAGGAGGAATCAGAAGATGAAGAGCCACAAACTCCGGCTATGAGAAGATCAGCTCAAGAAAGAAGGCAGCCAGAAAGGTATAGTCCATCTGCTTTCTTTTCAAATTTTGCGTTGTCTGTTACTGATGATGATCCCACAACTGTAAAGGAAGCAGTGGATTCAGAGGATGGAAAACTCTGGAAAGAGGCCATGGTTGATGAAAGGGCATTTTTGCAGAAAAATGAGGCTTGGGATCTGGTGGAGTTGCCAGATGGAAGGAAACCCATTGGCAGCAAATGGGTGTTCAAGAAGAAGACAAATGCAGAAGGAAAGGTGGAGAAATACAAAGCTCGGTTGGTAGCAAAAGGGTATTCCCAGGTGCTGAGAATTGATTTTGGTGATATTTTTTTCTCCTGTTGCCAAGGTAGCTTCTATTAGATTACTTTTTTCTATTGCTACTGCTTTTGATATTGAGGTAGAATAGATGGATGTGAAGACATCATTTCTTCACAAGGATCTAGAAGAAGAGATCTACATGAAGCAACCTGAAGGTTTTGTGATGAAGGGTAAGAAAGAATTGGTATGAAAGTTAAAGAAGTCTCTGTATGGGTTAAAACAATCACCAAGGATGCGGTATTAGAAATTTGATACATTTATACGGGGACTTAGATTCACCATAAGTAAAGCATATCATTGTGTGTATTTTAAATTAATTGGTGACCGTGTTATTTATCTGGTCTTGTATGTGGATGATATGTTGTTGTTTGGAAATGACAAAGAAATTATCTAGGATTTGAAGACCCAATTGTCCTTCAAATTCGACATGAAAGATCTTGCTGCTGCAAACTATATTTTGGGCGTGGAAATTAGAGATCGAGCAAATAGGAAGCTCTGGTTAAACTAGAGGAAGTATGTCAAGAAAATACTGCAGAGGTTTAGTATGCAGGATAGTAAACTGGTGAAGGTTCATATTCCTGTAGATGTAAAGTTATCTGCCGAAAAGTGTCCCAAGACACAAGAAGAGGAAGAGGACATGTCCCATGTTCCATATGCAAGTGCAGTTGGTAATTTGATGTATGCGATGGTCTGTACTAGACTAGACATTGCACATGCAATGGGAGTATTGAGTAGGTTTATGTCAAAACTAGGGAAGGAGCATTAGACCACAGTGAAGCAGGTTTTTAGGTATTTGCGTGGCACTAGTGATTATGGTTGGTGCTACCAAGGAAGACCAAGATTGGACAAAGTTTTGGATATTCATGGCTTTGTTGATGCAGATTGGGCTAGAGATCTGGATTAGAGAAGATCTACAAGTGGGTAATGTGTTTAACCTATTTGGAGGTGGAATCAGTTGGATGAGTAAAAAACAATCTATAGTGGCTCTATCAACTACAGAGGCAGAATACATGGCAGCCACTCATGCAAGCAAGGAAGCAGTTTGGTTGCAGAGATTGTGTTCAAGTATGGGGTCAGTGCAGGGAGCTATAAGGATATATTGTGACAGCCATAGTGCAATCTTCTTGGCAAAGAACCCTACTTACCATTCAAATATGAAACAAAATGATGTTCAATATCACTTTTTGAGGGATATGATAGAAGACAAAAAGGTGTTGCTGGTAAAGGTGGACACTTTGAAGAATACTACAGATGCATTGAAAAAATATGTGAGCTCTGAGAACTTCTCTTGGTGTAGAGAAACAATGGGCATTGCAGGGCTGGATAAATGACTAAGCTCTCTTGTGGCCCCCTATGCAAAGAAAAAAACAAGTGGGAGAATGTTGGGTTGTGTTATATTCTTTCCATGACTAGTGCACGTAGTTAATCGGGGGGTTAGAGGGGCCGTGTAGCCCCCCCTTCGTTGCGCCAATTGCACAATAGGGGGGTCATAGGGGGTTTGAGGGGGGTAGGTAGCCCCCCTCTACAGGGTCCGGGACAGTGCCCTAGGGAAGATTCTTTTGGACCCTATATTAGGTTGGGCGGACCTACCTATGGTTTTGGACACGATGGTTTTCACACATGGTTTTGGATGCGATGGTTTTCGGTCCATGGTTTTGGATGTGATGGTTTTTGATCCATGGTATTGGATGCTTTGGCATGTATAAATATGTATTGTAACATTGAAAGGAACATAATGAAAAAATCAAGCTAGTAGTCCTATTTTTGGGATCTCGGGAAAATATTTGTGTATATGTGTTTTATGTGTTGTGTTGTGACATAGCGCAGGATACAGGTCCAAGTGGAAAGGACAAAGGAAAAGACTCAAAAGAGACAGAGCTAGAGTAGGAACAAGGTACCCAGGGCCCTCTCAATGAAGAAGAGCCAACAGAGGAATTTTTGTTCATAATCAAGAAGTGAATACATACAATGCCTATGATGAGCGTGGGGAAGAAGCAGAAGGTGGAAAAATATAAGGGCCCAATACCACTTCTCCTTACTGATGGGGACATCAATGAAATTGGAGACAAAGTCTAGGAAGTAACAGCAAAAAAATGGGACAGGATTGATAATCTTTACAGAGCACTCTTAGCAGATGTTCAATAAGGTATTATAGAATTAAATGCATTGCAGAGATAGCCAAAAAACTAGAACAAACGAGTTAACAACTGTAGCGAGAGTGATGGATAGAAACAAAATTTGGATTAAGGATTATGTAGATACCAGCTAGAGAATTATAGTTTAAATCAATTGAAGGTAGAGAGTGAGGAAAAGGGTGGGACCGTGTCAATATCAACATCGCCGCATTGCCAAACCAGAGATTGCACGAGTTCCACCAAGGTATAATAGTTGAACTACAGGAGCGAGAATAGCACCCTTCATTGTTAAATATTCAGGAGGAGAATAAAAGAGCTTCATTGAAGAAGGAGTTTGATCAATTGATTAAGGAAACGGATGGAGCACGCTAGGAACAATAGCAGCTAGAGGAATTCATCACAAAAACTTGTATTACAGTTCCAGACATAAAGGTCTGCGAAGAAGAGTCACCAATGGAGAATGTAGCGAAACTCGGCCTGGAAATAAGGGATTCAAAGAATAAGCTCACAAAAATGAAGTTTGAGTATGAAGTGAAGATTACTAAGTTGCAAATAAGGATGTAGCCATTTAGACCACTAGAAGTATGTGAGAAAATGGAAACAGATCTAAAATCTTCACTAAAAGGTATCTCCGACATAGTAGCAAATGTTTAGTCAATTTAGTTTCCTAAATTTATTTGCATAAATTATCAACCGAGGCTCATAACTTGATGAAGTGTAGTGCATTGCATGTGCTAGTTAACCCTTCTTACTTCATTGTTTTGTATTTTTATATTGTTTTGTTTTTTGGGGGTTTCCTTGATTCCTAATGATGTACAGTCTGAATGATGAGAAAATGAGTCTAAATTTCCTAAAGGTGAACTAATAAAAATCTAAGTTAAAGGAAGGAAAAACAGAGCATATATCCTATTTTGTCATTTAATCCTAAGTCAAAAATTAAAAGGTGAAATTGTAAGGAAAATAGAAATCATTACAGAGAATGAAACTAACTAAAGTACTTCTAGTTGCCCAAACCTTCAATTTTGAAAGATAACTTTCTTGAGATGGCATAGAAGCAACTTCCTGTATTGTGTGGTCCAAAGAACTAAGTAAAACATGCAGATAGTAACTAATTGGTTTCAATCCTTATGTAAAATGAATGTTTAACCATTTATTTTAGGATGGATATCAGCTTGAAATGGTGGTCAAAAACATTTATTCACAGAGTGCATTGGCAATCTAAACTAGGAAATAAATAACCAACAAAACAGTGAGTAAACTAATCAACAGTACATCTTGTTGGGTAGCAGAGGCCCCATGTAATGGTTTTGGGGCTCAAAGCCTACAATTTTGGGTGAAGGTATGGTAAAGACTCTGCAAGATGCACAAAGAGTGAAGAATAATGAGTCAAGTCAAAGGGTTGTCGACCCAAGAATAATGTAAAATAAGTCGGCCTGCCAATGATCTGTGGACCATGGAAGTGTATAAATAGAGCAAGGCTCTCATGTTAGAAGTCAGCTTTGGGTATGTATTTTTGATCTCGAATGTAATGGGTTTGTGAAGAAATAAGTCTTGAAATGTCAGTAAGTCCGAGACAAGGGTGTTGGTGAGTAGATAGAGGCTCTACGGCTGTGTGCGCAGAGGCTTGATAGAGTCCACAGCTATGTGCACAGACCCCTGCAGCTGAGTGTGCAGGGCAGATCTGGCTGTATTGACAAATGAATTGAATAAATATAAGTTGGTTCTGAAATACTGTGTTAATTATAAAATATTGTGGAGCTCGTTAATTTCTAGTTTATATATCTGTTTGATTTGTGTACTTGTGCTTATATTCTGAGTTTATGCAAATATATGGCATTTCTGGGTGTGCACTCTAGTTATCTCTATTAAATGTTTGCTTAAACACTGTAAGAGGTAGATATGATCTGTAACAAACTTAGTAACAATAAGTATTAAGGATTTTCCCTATTCTGGATCTACACGAAAGCAGAGTGGTGTGGGGCCATAAAACAATGCGCGACTCCTCCAGACCACATTAAGAAATCCCAAGGGTGTGGAAACCTAGTTCCAGCACCCTCCCCTTCTACCTCAGGTGAGAACTCAGTCCGTGCTCCGCGGACTATTGCCTAAAGGGACGGTAACTGCGGGATTTGTTTGGCTAATAACTCTTCTGGACCTAGGTCAGGGCCCAATAAGCCAACAAATGGTTCCATTGTTGGGACCGAGATCTCCCTAAGGGATGTCTGATGTCAGAACACTGGAACCCTACAAAGAAAGAGATTGAAGACTAGTTGGATCAAAGGTTTCACGAGTTCGTGGTGCAGGAAAACAGAAATCTATGGATCTCTCAAGAAAGGTGGCTAGATCATTATATATACACAAAAATCCACGAGATCTTCTTCGCGTCCTTTTCGACAGAATTGTACGAGTGGATCGTGAGGCTAGCTGATAACGTGGGAAGGTGCATACTTGATCAACCAATAGTGTGGACTTCTGAGTTGGTGGGAAAGCTAGAGGCGTCTAAAGATAAAATCGCACGGGCAGTAGATCACTGGCTGGATCAGATAATAGGAGGGTTTATCACTAAATTCACGATAGACACAACTGTAAGTTATAGCAAAGCGGAGAGGCAATTCCTCCAAGGACCATGGGGTAAGTACATCAAATCCTTGAACACTTGGATTAAAATGTTGTTATGTGAAAAACGGATTATGTGCATCCATTAACGTCTGGGGTAACAAGGAGCGAAAGAGGCTATCACGGGATCAAAGGATTAGAAAATAGCCCTCTAATTTCACTTTCACGAGAAAGCGAGGAGGAGCTTACCAGGTTTTCTCTAAGAAGTGCAGTCTGACTAATCAATCAGCGCATTTCAATGATACCACTACTAACCACGCCACCACCTACTTCACCTGCATTAAACTCAGCTTCGCTTACCCCACTGTTGCCACCAACAAGGGTTGGGATGGCATGGGTGATCAAGTTGCCAGTATTTAGAGGCACAGGAAATGAGGAACCAAATTAGTTATGGTTTGTGGTAAAGGCTATATGGGAAGCTCAAGGCATGACAGATGAGAACATCAAAAAGGCTTCTCTAGTTAGCGTACTACAGGACCGTGTGTTGACGTGGTATATAAAGTACTCGAGCGATCACCCGAATGCGGGAATAGCAGCGATCCAGGATGCAATGAATAAGGAATTCAGCCAGCCTAAATCAGAAACGCAGACGGGTTCAAGGAAATCACGATGCTACCTGGTGAAACCCGATGGGATCTAGATCAGAGATTAAAGAATACAATCGATGAGGCTAACATGATGCTAACAGATGCGAAGCACTGCATGTGGTTTGTGGCATCTTTGACACCACACCTGAGGATGACGCTATCATAGCAAAAGATCTCAACCCAAGCTGAAGCATTAGAGACAGAGATGAGGTTGCATGAAACTCCAATTTAGGATCCAGGGTTGGGAGGTCAACAAATCCATGGGCAACTACAAAACCTATGCTTAGAAATGCAAAGTTTGAAGAAAGAAAGGGCACCCCAACTGGAGGTGCGTACGGAAGTAGGATGCATCAAATGCAAAAGTCAAGGTCACGACAAATACCATTGCTTTGTATTTGCAAACTATCTAGTGGGAGGGGGACCGATGCCATTAAGGGTGGAGGTCCAAACAGGGCCAAGTATGGTGCCTACCCTATGGTGCGCAATTTGTCAAGTAGGAGGAAAGCATGCAACAGACAACTACCACCTATTGTAGAAATATACCCAGAACCCACAACAGCTGTATTGCAACTTTTGCAGGTTACTAGGTCACGATGAGCGTAATTTTTGAAGCTACAACCTAATGATGGAGAGGACCCCAGCCTACCAAATACAAACTGAGGCGTGGAGCTTCGACCCAGCCACAGGGCCCCGTAGAGGATTCCAAGGATGTGGTCTAGGAAGAGGAATGGGGCTAGGAAGAGGCCGTGGGCAGCTAATCTATTACAATTGTGGAAGACCAGGGCACTACATGCGAGATTGTACCAATCTGACCAGAATATCATGCCCCTACTACGAAGTGTTTGATCATGAAATGGTAGATTGTCTGATGCTAATTTCCCAGATACGCGAAGAGGGGATATTGCAGCCCACTACAACTCAAAATTTCCAAATGGTGAAGTCAGAACTGCCCGAAGAGGACCCCAACGTAAACATGGTGCTAAGGAGCGGCATAGCTATCGGAGGGCATGCGCGGAAACAGTTTGCAGTAGATGAGAAGGGTCATGATATCCCTACATGGGAGCCTAAAATTAGAGTGGAACAGGTGAAGAAGGTGCCTATAGAAGCTCATAAGAGCTTCACGGAAGTCTCTACTTCAGGTAGAAGGGACTCAATTGAGTCGGGAATGGATCCCTCTATGCTTACTACCTTTTCATAAACATGTATGAAGTTGCTGCATGACGATAGAGCCATTAAAGGACTACAGGAGCTGATCACTAAGTTTGCAGCGCCGGGGGCACCACACGTAGTCCGGAAACTGGGAAGACATGCTCTGCACACTAGGCGGGAGATGCGGTTGATTGCCCAAATTGTGGATTATGAGATGGATCAGGTGGTTCTATATTTAGGGTCCGATGCGAATGTCCTACCTAAATAGACATGGTAGTGCATGGGTAGGCCTACACTGTAGTGGTCTTCTATTCAACTGAGGATGGCCAACCAGTAAAGATCTTACTGATGGGCCGACTACAAGGGGTGACAGTGGACATTGAAGGCGTAAGTACGTAGAGTGATTTCGAGGTAATAGAAATTGTTGATGATAGTAATCCATACCCTCCATTGCTTAGAATAGATTGGGCCACGAACATGAATGGGGTCATCAACCTAAAAAGACAGAAAATGATGTTCGAAAAAAGTCACTCCGGGTAGTAGTTCCATAGGACCCAGCTGAAGGAGTGCGCTACACCAAAACAGTGCACGACGAGGAAAGTGATGACGAACTGGACTACATCTATCAAATAACAACAGGAGACCAGGTTCGGGTGAATCCCATAGCGGATGGATGAATCCCCTGGGAGAGTGATAGTTCCTACAACTCGGATTCTGACAAGGAAATCGAACGATGGCAGAACCACTTCCATGAAATCACAAGACTCAATTGTAACATGATGATTACATCATTGTGACACATGACAATTGAAGCACGGCAAAAACCAGTGGACAACAGTGCAACAATGGAGGAGGATGTTCTCACTCTTAGCAGCACTTTGGCCATGAGGCCAAAGCCACAGGGGGTGAAGGAAGAAGCACCGCATGTGGTAATCACCCTAGGGTGGTGTGCACAATGGAAGATGAGGGGGAATGAGCACAAAGGTATAAGGTGGTTCCGGGTATGAATGCATGGAAAACGTAGCTAGGGTGGCCACCTATCCACAACGACATGCTACACAACCATCGACCCAACTGAATCTGTGCAGAACCAGGGTTTGTTGGGCCGATAAGGCTGTAAACAAGGTAGGGTGTGCTAAGGAAACTCTATCCACAGTTGGACGGGGAATAAAGGGAAATTCCTCGACCACTACCCCTACTGTTTGAGCTAAACAAACAGACCTACACGTAATGATCTGGCAGTTGCAGGAAACCATTTGGCGTGGTAGCCTGAGACTTCGCGAACTAGAGGAAAGGGGGGTGAGCCTAAGCAGGAAAAGCGCGAGGTTGGACGAAGAAATTGCCAAAATAAAATTTGGAGTCATACAAATGGGCCGCATGAAAGATCCACTAAGGGAATCAAACCTGGCCAGCCCTCCTACACTACTAGCATAGGTCGTAACTCTACTATCATGGTTGCGACTGCACCCTATGGCACAAGGGAGCATAGACTGCAATATGCTACCAGACTCAAAGGAACGCGAAGGGTGTCTGCAGCCCAAGCTAGCAGGGAAAAGGAAGGCTCGCACGAAGGGTGTGACCACCTGACTATCTGTAGGAGACCCAGTTTCAACACTTCACGCAGTTGAAAGAGGGCACAAGACTATAAAACAGGTTGTAGGAAAGCTGTGTGATTTAGTCGTGGCGCGCAGTGCCAGTTAAATGCATAGAACTCATCTGCATACCAGGGGCTACACTGCCACGAGGAAGGGATGGAAGGTGACCGTTGCAGTTACTGTTCGTGATAAGATGTCCCATTTAAGACACTGAGGAGTGGGCGGCGAGCAATTAAGGGATAGAGGTAACCGCCAAGATTGCATTAATAAGACATGAATAGGATGAAAGGCCAAATTTGGATTTGAAATTGTATATAACAAGCGAGGGAAGGGGCACACAACAAAGCCTGATCATTCGAAGAACAGGATGCCCTGGGTTCAAGCCGAGAGGAGCAAGATGGATGAAAAACCGATGGAAGAAAGCCCGTGGATTTAGGCAATGCCAAAGGAATTGCGAGAGGCATTCCTCAGGTCGATAACCACCAAGGAGGTTCCACAGAATCCTACACCACAGGCAGTCGAAATCCCTAAATCACCCAAGGCATTGTGGACCAAGAAGGAACCCCAGATACCAGGACCAGTAAGGATGTCGCCATGAATCTGCGATTTAGGAAGCTCACAATGGAAGAAAAAGGCAAAGCGGTTACAATTGAAAGTGATGAGGAGGAAGAGCGACCTCCGACCTATGTCGAAGGAATAGACCTCGATGAGGAAAATATCCAGCTAGTATGACGACCAAAATATGTTTGTCCAAGCACAGGGAAGGCTAAGGTACCTACAAATCTGGATGATGTTGACAACATCCTCATCACCCCATCTCTACCAAAAGGGGTTCCACTTGAAGGCATGAAGACTGGCCATATTTCGACGATGAAATTTGAAGACTGGGACCTTGAAGATACATAAAAGTTTCCCCATTTGGTGACTAGTGAACTGATGGAGCAAAGGGCAGAAGGGACAATTACGACACTTCAGCCAAAAGAATGGCTGTGAAAGGTGGAGGAAGCCGGGTTGCTCTGTCTCCTGTCCATTCCCCACTTTCTCCAGCCCCCTATTACAATATTGGTCATCAACAACTACTCTATCTGGTACACGATGGGTACTTATGGATAGATAAACCCATCCACATCACCGTGAACTCATTCATAAGATCTCGCAGCTCCCTGCTGACGAAAGAGACCCCATGGAAATCATTGATAAGAGTGGCGATGTGATAATGACAGAAACCCTGAAGAAGAAATACAAGCTGGAGAAGGGGCAGCGAGGGTACACTATGATAGTATTTTGGAAAAAGCGGTCTGCGTTGCTACCTAGTTGCTGGCAGGGAAAGTGATGCACAAATGCCATAGCAATGAGGTTCTAGCAATAGTCGTCGCGCTAGCTGAGCAATGCGCAGCAGGGGAACAGTTCAATTGGGCGTAGTTCCTCTGTGACAAGTTTTTGACCAACTATAGGGAGGTCCAAGAGGAGGGAAAGACCTTCCACTATGTGTGGCTGCTGTTGTTCATTGTGCTGGTTACCAGTGAATTACCTGAAGACAGTCAGTTTCCCTCTTTGGATCAAGAGTGGCTAGAAGCTGCCAGATATGTGTCCCTCTGGGTGACCAAGGATGCTACAAGAATCCAAGGCATCAAGATTTTCTGTGTACTGATGGACGCAAACACCCGACAATGGATCACCTAGCAACCTTGTCTGTCCAATGAGATATATGATAGTGTGAAGCACATCGCCGAGTTTAAAGCAAACATGCACTTTATCTACATCCAGGCATGCAAGGACCCTGACCAAACGTGGACCACACTCCCATTCATTGCCATTGACAAAGCTATTGATGCGGTATTGGATACCTGGCCACCGGAATGGCGCAGACCAGATGCAGTGGGGCGCGATGAGGCCACTATCCAAAAATATAAGGTTGAAGCTAAGCGTGCAGCACAGCAAAAGAAAAATGAACAACATGCTGCAGAGGTTCAAGTGTTCCGAGAGGCAGTGCAGACTTCGACAGGCAAGGCACCAGCAGGAGGGGCTGTGACGACAAAGGACAAAAGCGGTCTGAAGGTGCCTACAGAGACAACCACGGATATAGGGATGGAGGATCACCGTTAACCACCACGGGTGTACCCTTAAAACTGTCTTCGTCGATAGAACAGATGAAGCTGCGGAAGAAGGCCAAGGGATCTAAATGGGAAGAAGAACTGACCACATTGACCAAGGGAAACCTAGGTGACATAGGGGACACAGTTCGCAAAGTCACCTGGGAAGCAATCGACAAGGCCATGTCGGAGCAACAGATTGTGTTGGGCGTGCTCCACGCGCAAATACAGGAACTTGGGACACGAGCCTCGCAGCAGGGAACCTTTGCTACTCGTGGAGTTATGAGTATGTCAGCCACTGAGTAGCTACTACAGGCCCAAATGGATCATACTATCACGATCCTAGTAAGAGCATTGATAAGAGAAGGCGGATAGAGCTGCGGTGGGCCAGCTTACGGGGCTTGGCTTGAATTTGGCTTCCCTCTCACGTGAAAGCTTGTACCAACTCCAGGACAGTGCTACGATGGAGCTCTGCACTAGGAAAGGATGCGCAAAGCAGGTACTCAATGAACAAATAATTAATATAGAACAGTTGAGCCTCCAACAGGATGAAGCGGTCACATAGAGTCAGCAGTTGGAACAACTGGTAGGGGAAGCATGTTTGCGTGCCCCTGAGCCGAAGATTGCACCTAACCTGCCTATTGGCATACGAATCCACAAGTTGGCTAGTGGTATCTGCAATGCAAAGGAGGAGGCCGCGAAGATTCAGTTGTCTCTCAACTTACAGCTTGTAGAGCTAAAACTGCAAGTACAGCTTCCAACACCACTAGAGGTCACCAAGTAGCACAGAAGCATCATTCAATCTGGGCGGGAAATGACCACATGTGCCATGAAGGAATGCACCGACTTGTTGGATCAGTCACTTGTTATGCTCACTTCACTCCAGGAATGCACCGACTTGTTGGATCAACGTCTTATTACGCTCACTTCACTCTAGAAAGATCGAACCTTACAACCACTGGAAACAGAGGTAAGGGAGCTCCAACAAGCCTATGATAATGTCAGAGGGACCATGCAGATGGTTGCTATTATGCGGCGCTTGGCTAGGATGAGGGAGGCCCAGGCCTTGAAGATACAAGCTGATGCTGCTAGATAGAAGGAAGCAGTAATTAAAGAACGTCTCCAGCCTTGGCTTGATGAGGCATTCGCGGTTTCCACCGCCATCGAGCACAAGGTGGCCCAGATGCAAGCAGAATATGCACCCAGGGAAGTAGCTGAAACAGAGACTAATGTGTCCGCAGCCTGCATAGAATAGATATAAAGGATGGCAGAAGAGTTTGCTGCAAGCACAAGCAAAGCACATAAGTTGTTGACCAACCTCTGCGTGAAGATTGCCACACCATCCGAGTGACTCCGAACGAGTCACGATGATTGTGTTGCGGGATTGTTGGGCAACAGAGACCCTGCATAATGGTTTTGGGGTTCAAAGCCCGCAATTTTGGGTAAAGGTATGGTAAATACTCTGTGAGATGCATGGAGAGTGAATAATAATGAGTCAAGTCAAAGGGTTGTCTGCCCAAGAATAATGTAAAATAAGTCAGCCTGCCCATGATCCGTGGACCATGGTAGTGTTTAAATAGAGTAAGGCTCTAGGGTTAGAATTCAGTTTTGGGAATGTATTTCCGATCTCGAATGTAATGGGTTTATGAAGAAAGAAGCCTTGAACATCTGTAAGTCCGAGTCAAGGGTGTTGGTGAGTAGATAGAGGTTCTGCAGTTATGTGCACAGAGGCCTGGTAGAGTCCGTTGTTGTGCGTGTAGACCCCTGTAGCTAAGTGCGCAGGGTAGATTTGGTTGTATTGACAAACAAATTGAATAAAGAGAAGTTGGTTCTGAAATACTGTGTTAATTATGAAATATTGTTGAGCTGGTTAATTTCTAGTTTATATATCTGTTTGATCTGTGCACTTGTTCTTATGTTCTAAGTTTATGCAAATCTATGACATTTCTCGATGTACGCTCTGGTTATCTCTATTAAATGTTTGCTTAAATACTGTAAGAAGTAGATTTGATCTGTAACAAACTCAATAATAATAATTATTAATGGTTTTCCCTATTCCGGATCTACGCAAAAGCAGAGTGGCACGAGGCCACAGAATGGTGCGCAACTCCTGCAGACCACATCAAGACATCCCAAGGGTGCGGAAAGCTAGTTCCAGCACCTTCCCCTACTACCTTGGGCGAGACCTCAGTCTGCACTCCACGGACTATTGCTGAAAGGGCCGATAGTTGTGGGATTTGTTTGGCTAATAACTCTTCCGAACCTGGGTAAGGTCCTAATAATCCAACGCATCCTTATTATTAAAACAGAATAAGTTTCATTTATGAAATAGATAGGAGAAACAAGATTGCACCATTGAATTCGAACTGAACAGAAAACAAATGAAAAGAAAACCTCCTTCAGTGTAGGGGCCCTCTGCAACTGCTTGAGTTGAGCTGCTAATTAGCTGAAGATATTCTTTCAAATGATCACTTGGTCAAACACGGCTTCATATTATTAACAGGAAAATAAGTTCCAAAATTACAGAGCTGTAAGTCTAAGCTTAATACATCCAAAAATTTGAACTCCTCTCAATTCTATACAATTGATATTTAAAGGAAACATTCATAATTGTCTTTTGAGAAAATTTAGCTATAGGTGGTCTCCACGTATTACAATAGATCTACCTAAATGGTTGATCAGCTACAAGTGACTTTAATTCAAGCAAGATGGTTGCATAAAACCATTAACGCTGATGGCTAATCTGAGTTAATGCTGCAAAAAAATTGTCGAATTTATTAATTAGACATGAAGAGTGGACACAGAGTCCTATTGCTCCCGGGTTTCTTCGTTTGACTCTACCTTTGACTATGGTCTTGAGTTGGCTTTTTTGTTGATTTGGGCTGGGTGACTAGGAGAGGATCCATGTCGAGATGATTCCAGAGATGCCCATGTCGCCAATTTCTTTGTTTGACACCTGTGACCTGTTCAACCATGGAAGTAGCCAAAAGACACACAGTTAGCTGCAAAATAGGCTGCGTTGCATAGCTAATTTGCAAAAACTTATTTCAAATAGCAAAAACATAAAATTATAACATGTCAATCATTTAATGTCTTCCTTGAGACAAAATGTATCATTTATCAGTAATGGGGATTTGTCTTTTATGGAAAACAAGAGAAATAAGTGAGAAAAGTTCTCAAAAAGAGAGAGTAATTCTAAGGTCCAATAGCAAACTGTGGAAAACTACTAGATGAAACTATGTAGATTTCAACCTCACTGTAGGAGGATCCAAACATTCATAGGATTAAAGAGGATCTCCAAATGAAGCAGAAGAAGTTGGAAGAAATTCTGGGTAGCTATGAAGACCTTACCAGTATTAGAGAGGCTTGCTAGAATAAGTGAAGGACAAATTGTTGGGATCGGGATCCCCCAAAGGACGTATTTGGGGCTAAAAGCCCATATTTTGGTCAAATTTTGTAAGAAACTTGTAAAGACTCCACATTTTTTGGTCGCAGAGCGTGTAGGTGTTATAATTCATAAAGGGTTATCTGCCCTTAATTTTTTAATGTAAAGTCGGTTGTAAGAGATCTACCCATGGTCCGCGGACCATGGGATTGTATAAAAGGAGTTAAGCTCTAAGTAGTTAGAGGCATCGATCATGTAAGAGAGTGATAGCTCTAAAGTAGGAAGTCTAAGTTCTAGGTCATAGCGTAGGTAGAGGCTCTGCAATTGAGTGCGTAGAGGCCTAGAGTAGAAGTCTGCAACTGAGTGCGCATACCCTTGCAGCTATGTCAGCATGGTGAATAGAGTTTGTAATCACTTGGAAGATATCAATAAAGAGAAGGATTCTACAATTTCTATGTCTTTGTTCCAATTAATATATCTTATCATTTTATGTATGAATTTCCTTTATAATGCTTATGCAATGCATGAATGTGTATAGTTATGTTGGATAATTGAACGTGTATAAGAATATTTTCTTACAAAGTGCTAACTGTGAGTATCTAATAAGATAAGTAAGACACTTAGACTAGTTTAAGAATCTACATGGTACATTGCCCTAGCAGCGTGAAAGGGTCTAGATCAAGGGTTAGGTCTACATGAAGAACGGTCGAACCCTTTCATGGAAGAATTGAAGGACAGAATAGAGGGCTCGATTGGAAAGCCCTAGAGCGAAGTGACCTATGAGAAGGCATGAATAAAGGGAATTAAATGACATCACGACCATCTCAAGGTGCATAAACATGGTTCCAGCATCCCCCCATACTGCTTCAGGTGAGACTTTGGCCTACACTCCATGGGCTAATGCCAAAAGGGCCAGTACTGTAGGGATTTGTTTGCCTAATTAACATTGAACCTAGGTCAGGCCCCATCAAGCCAACAAATGGTTTCGTTGTTGGGACCAGAATTTGCATATGAGATGTGTGATGTCGTATCACTGGAATCCAACTAAGAAAGAGATTGGAGACTAGTTGGATAGGAAGATCCATGAATTCATGGCACAAGACAATAGAAACCCACGACTGACAAAGGAATAGTGGTTGGAAAAGTACCTGTATACAGAGATCCGTGAGATCTTTCTTTACTCTTTTCCAATTGAGCTATACGAGTGGATCGCAAAGCTAGAAGATAGCCAAGGAAGGTGGAAACTTGATGGTCCTATTATGTGGACCCTGGAGCTAGTGCGAAGGTTGGAAGCATTAGAGGATAAGATCACCCACGTTGTTGATCATTGGCTTGATCGCGTCATAGGAGGATTTGTAACTGAATTTGTGGTCGACACCTCAGTCAACTACAGCAAGGCAGAGCGATGCTTTTTCAAAGGACCATGAGGTAAGTACATGAAATATTTGAATACCTGGATTAAAATGTTATTGTGCGAAAAACGAGTTATGTAGCTACCTTGATGTTTGGGGTTACGCGAAGTGGAAAAACTTACATAAATGAAGGGAAAAAGGGTCATGAATATATTCCCTTGATTTCACCTCTGCGAGGTAACGAAGAGGGAATAGAGCAGGTTTCTCCATGAAGTGTTATTCAGTTAATAAGGAAAGGATTCCCGCAAATACCATCTCCACCCACACCACCTCCAACTTCACCACCATCACTTGCGACTTCACCTGTACCACCTCCACCTCCAATGCAGTTCAGTATGGAAAATTAAGTGAAGCTGCCTTTGTTCAAAGGCTTGGGGAATGAGGACCCGGAGCAATTCTGGTTCGTTGTGAAAGTTGTATGGGAAGCTCATGGCATTATAGATGACAACATGGAGAAGGTGACAATGGTTAGTGCTCTAAAGGATTGTGTGCTAACCTGTATATCAAGTATGCTAATGATAACCGGAATGCTAGAGCGGTAGACATCCAGACGACACTAAATAGAGAATTCAGTAGGCCTAAGTCTGAAGCACAATGTATTGTGGGGTTCAAAGAAATCATGATCAAACTAGGTGAGACACCCTGGGAACTCAATCAAAGGTTGAAGTGTACAATCCGCGAAGCTAACATGAACCTAACAGATGAATAGCATCACGAGTGGTTTGTGGCTTCACTTCTGCCACAGTTAAGGGTTGCGTTGTCGCAACAGAAGATAACAACTTAGGAAGAGGCCTTCGAGATCGCAATGAGGTTGCATGAAACACCGATGCAAGATCCAAATCTGGGGTTTCAACAGATCCATGCATAGTTTAAAAATATTTGCCTTGAGATGCAAAGCTTGAAGTAGGACAACACAGTTCGGCCAGAGGTGCGCAAAGAGGTATGGTGTCTATAAATGCAAGAGTCAAGGGCATGAAAAATACCATTGTCCGGTCTTTGCAAACTACCTTACAAGAGGATAACCAATGCCTTTGAGGCCAGAATCTCAAGCAAGACCAAGTGTGGGGCCTGCATTATGGTGCACTATCAGTCAGGTAGCAAGAAAACATGCCACGAATAACTGTCATCTGTTGCAAAAGTTTGTACAGACACTGCAACAACTATTATGCAACTTCTATAGGTCGGTAGGGCATGATGAGCATAATTGTAGGAGTTATGAATTGATGATGGATAGAACTCTCACCTATAGGGTTCAGGCCGAAACATGACCCCCTGACCAGAGTGCAGGGACAACACGAACAGGATTTCAAGGGCACGAATGAGGTCGAGGCGGAGGAGGTCCTGGTAGAGTTTAGGGACAGTTGAATTACTACAATCACAGAGGGCCTGGACATTATGCCCACGATTGTAAAAACCCAACACGTCTATCATGCAAGTATTGCTCTCTATTTGATCATGAAACAGAAGACTATCCTACGCTGGTAGCAAGGATATGTAAAAAAGGGGCGCTACCACCACAGCTTAATCAGAGCCTATAGATGATGAGGTCTGAGCCGCGCGAAGAAGATCTGAACGTGAATATGGTGCTCCGAAGTGGAATCGCAATAAGGGATGACAAGGGGAAATAACCAAAAGATGGTACATGGGTTCGCAAAGCTCCAGCAAATGAAACTAAGTTTGATTTGGAGTGCGCACGTGAAACCTTTATGGAAGTGAAGAAGAGATTCACTGAGGCCTCCACCTCAGGAAGCAAGGATAATCCTAATCAGGACCTAGACCCTTCTATGCTTACAATCTTCCTGGAAACTTGTATGAAATAATTGCACGTTAGCAAGGCTGTGAAGGAGCTACAGGATCTCATAAATAGATGCACTACAAACACTCTAACTAAACTGCGCGTAGTGTGAAAGATAGGTAAGCATAAAACAAGGACAGGACGAGAGATGAGACAGACCACGCAGATAGGAGAGTATGAAATGGATCAGGTTATTTTGGACCTGGGTTAGATGCGAACGTCCTACCAAAGCAGACTTGGGAACGGATGAGGAGACCCGCACTGCAATGGTCTTTGATTCAACTAAGGACGGTGAATCAACAAAAGATCATCTCCATGGGGCAGCTGCAATGGGTGACTATGGATATTGAAGGTGTCAGTGCACTGGCTGATTTTGAAGTAATAGAAATTGTGGATGACAGTAACCCCTACCCTGCGCTCCTTGGAATCGATTGGGCTACTGATATGAATGGGGTAATCAATATAAAGAAGTGAAAGATGATATTTGAGAAGAAATAGCTACACGTAATAGTACCGCTAGATCCTGCTGAGGGATTGCGCTATATTAAACCAATCCAAAATTATGACAGCGATGATGACCTGGACTATATCTATAAGATAACAGCGTGAGACAAATACTGGGTGAACCCAACAACGGATGGAAAAATTACATGGGATCACGAGAGTTCATGCACCTCAGACTCTGATGAAGAATTGGAACGTTGGTAGAATTAGTTACATGAGGTAACTACACTAAGTTGTAACATTATGACCTGGTCGCTGCAATGTGTGTCGTTAGAGGTAAGAAATTTGCTTACTTATGATGGCCTGAATGATGTAGATATTTTTCTAGATGCATTTGAGAGGGAGATACCAGAAAAGCAATGCTTCCAGGAATTGGATTGGCCACTATGCGCTATTCCCGCAAGGTGGTGGGGTACGCACGGGGGAAGCTTTGATGATTGGCACAATTGTAGGAGAATAATGAGAACTCCCTTTGGGAAGCCGAATATTCGAATGGCATACAAGTATGATGGGCAGGATGATCTGCGTGCACACTTAGCCAAATTGGCCCAAGCTTATGGAGAGAAGCACCAACTTTAATGGGTTCACTTTTGCTGTCATACTCTGGATATTATCCCATTGAATTGGTGTGTAGAAATAGATATCCACCATGGGATAGGTGAATGGGATATCTTGTGCGAATGATTCATGATGACATTTAGTTTTGAAGATGGGTTTGACAGTATTGATGAAGTGTTGTTATTGAATTACTAACCGAGGCTATTAACCTCAGCATTTGTTCATTGGTTGTGAATCTAGATTCTCAGCTTGTTGTCCACCAGCTTAATGGGAGTTATTCCGTCAGAGACCATCATATTTTAAGGTTGTATTTAAGTGTTAAATTGTTAGAAAGGAATTTTGATTTTATTACATATCAACACATTCCAAGAAGATTAAACATGTTAACTGATGCATTACCAAACCATGTATTAGATAGACATTTACATAACATGTAATCAAAACAGCATATAGAAGAATTCAAAACACAATAATGAACCATAGGAATATATATATATATATATATATATATATATATATATATATATATATATATATAGATCGTGTGGTGCACCGAGGCACTCAAAAAGTAAGTGTATATGTCCAAATAGAGTCTGTGTTCTCTGTACATCCGAGACACATGTCTCTCAAAAAAATCAGCAGGAAATAAAACCTAGGTGTCTACTGCGGTGGGTTATGCTCCCTATAGCACACCACCGCTCGTGCGACTCGCCTCAACAGGTGGTACAACCTAGGTATCACCCCTACTATATGTATCTGGAACTCTATAGGGACCTCCTCGATCCCCATATAATTAGGGATCCCCTCCGTCAGGCCCTCAAGGTTTTGAGCCATTGTCTCCACTGAAATGTGAACTGGGGGAGCCAAGGCGAGCTCTCTAATGCCCTGTGGATCCCTCTGTGCCTCTAGAGGTAGTCCCACAGGCCTCACTGGTCCCACATCTGCAAATACCATAGAATACATCATTAGGAAATATACATGAAAAAAATAAAAAAACATCATAAAAGACAAAATACAAAAGTAGTGTGATCAAGTGTTTTATCTCCATCTTCCCACTGCTCGCCAGTAGGCAGCTGCATGTCGGGGTCTCCACAAAATTCCATACCAGTGTATGGCCAATCCTCGACGAAGATCAGCTGGCAATCCAGCCACTCACAGAATAGTACCCCCCATGATACTGGTCGCCCGCCACCTCCTCATGGCATGACATGCACCCACCCTGTGATCCTGGTCTCCCACGATCTGGGCCTATCCAAGTCCATATCCTATAACGGAAGCATTGACACCCGCTCTAGCATGAGCGGGATCGAGATAGACACGTAGCCAAACTGTTTCGCCTCCTCGTGGCGACAATTGGTGAGCTATCTCTTCATGTTAGCCGTCACTTTTTCTGCACAGTTGAACATGGTGGGGTTGAGGCATTCAAGAGTCAACCGGAGTTGGGTCTTTGTTGCCTCATGTTGGGCTTGGGAGCCCGCTGCCCTCGTCACCATAAATAGGACTGCACGAAGAACCAAGTCTTCCACCATCGGAATTGCCACCTTCCCACTTTTTGATTTGTGTTCCCGTGGGGACACTCGTGATATCAGCATGTCTAGTGATTCGCCCCTGGTTCGTTGGCCCTCTAGAATCAGCCTTTCACCGTGATAGGATAGTCCGGTCAGGAAATATATGTTTGTGGCGTCAAACTCAATGTCTCTACCCCGGATAATGAATTTTTCATCTGTTGGGTTCCAAGCACGAATTAGAAGCTCTAACAAATCAAGCTGGGCTCGAAGGTGCAGAGTGAGGAAGCATTTTAGTAACCCGTACGCACGCAAAGCATTTCAGCACCCAACATTAGCAAAGGCTTCCTCATCATTGACAACGTGAGTTCGTTCTTGTCAAATAAATGCCATGTTGCACTGCATGACAAGAAAAATGAATTAGAACCCCTTTGGTAAATTTAAATTCACAGTTCACATAAAAATTTAATTTTGTGTCGTCATCGTGACTGTTTCTAAAACAGCCGTGATGGCGTTGAGTACACAGTTCATTTTCCCGCAATCGTCACGAGAATACATTAGTTTCTTGTGACGTTCACAAAGGTGGTACGTGTAAATCACGATCGATTGTCGTGGACCCGAGTGGCTTTTCTGTGACGACTGCGAAGCAGAATCGGATTAGAAAATCCGCCTAAATCCGCTTAACTAACGTTAAATTGCATCAAAAAACTATAAAAATGCAGTGCAAGGAGAAATGCACTTACTTGGCGGAGGTTTTGCAATGAACCGTGGATAGATGAGGCTGGAATTAACTTGATAAAATCGCTCAGGTTAGTGCTCCAAACGCTCAAAGGTAAAAATGAAGAGTACAAATGGTAAAAACAAGTGAATTACCCCCCCTTTATATAGTAATTTTTTGAAAATTAAAAAATTATACTTTAAAATGTGGGTTTTTCTCATTTTTATCACATGGTTCATTAGAGTTTTGGGTTTTTAACTATGTTTTCGCACATATTAATCATTTATATCGAATGGGTTTTATGTTTGACGTGTTTTGTGCAGGACTACAGATGGTGGAGTTATATCGTACTTCATGAGCACTTGATCCGTAAAGTCTTTTTTAACACTCTTTTCCGACTTAAAAGACGAAAATATAGCCTAGTTATCCTTTTGACTCGTTAAACAAAATAAGAGGCGGTTTGCTTTAAGCTGTTTTCCAACCGTATAAACACGAAAAGATTGTCGAGCTTTTATCGTTCTGGGTTCATTATTGGTTACGAAACGACGTGGTTTCGATCGATTTTCTACTTTTTTGAATTGAAGTCACTAATCACGAAAAGTACTCCTTGATCGTAATGGTTAATCGGTTCTTTCGAGTATTTTTTTATAATTTTTTAGGCTCGAGAGACACAAATATATGAAAAAGGACCCCCCTGGAGTTTTCTTTTCTGTGTCTTTTCAAACTCCCTAAACATGAAAAAGACTCTGAGTTTTACCTATGTCGGACTCGTCAAACCCTGATGACATCGAACGCATCACCATGACGAGGTTCGAGCTTCTCCTCCCTAGGGCTCGTTAAACTATTACTAGGTTGGATTTGACCAAGCATATGCTATCCCCTTCAAGCTTGTTTTAAAAACTAATTGGGGTACTCGCCAGTAATGATGGGGAAAATTTGGAAATTGTCATTGATTACCTGTGGCAGCTAGTCACTCCTGAACATCGACACTTTTGCTTCTTGTTGGGTTGGGATATCCATACATCGTCATTTGGCCTTCCTGGGTTTGGGTCTCTATTTAGCTTCACTCCATCTGATCCATGCTATCTCCATCAAGCCTCTGATCCCTAGTACCTGAATGTTTCCACCCTCCAGAGTCGTGTCACCGACATGTTCAAGAGTATAATCCTTCTGCAGTTCACATCCTTACCTCCTCCTCCAATACTTTTTTTCGCCATCTACTACTTATTCCTTATCTCGCATCGTTGATGAGGGAAACATTATGGCACTGTTGCGATGGATCGTCTTCTGTCGACACCAGCTCATCTATCAGGGAGATTGATCTAGAGATCCCCTTTGGTACCTTGAAGCTTTCATGCCTTAATGGCAAGTTCCTCACACTTGACGATCAACTTTCATCATTGGTCATCGATTGGGTGATTTTGCGAGTGTTCGACCTCAGCTCATTCTTCACACTTCGTGGATTGTACCAGAAAGTACCTTGAGAACCATTGGTGTTATTGGTGGTTTCTCTCGTGCTTGCTAATGGTTTTCATCATCGACCGGTAATCAAGCAACTTTCTATCAATCTCGACTTCAGCACATCTACTCGCATGCTAGAATTTGTACTATGATCGGTTGGGTTCAAGACCCCGTACTCAGATTACACATGTTCGGGCTGCGTGGATTGGTTCGTGATTACATGACTCAGTGATGGATGGCTGCGACCATACCTTTATCATTATCATGGTCTTATTAGCTGGATGGCTGCGTCCATACCACAAACCTAGTTCGTATGTCTTTTGGATGGCTGCGCCCATGCCTAGACTACATGTATTTCACTATCAAGGATATCAGTTGTACTTGCACCTGCAGGTTCTTCCAAATGGTGTTCCAGCTCAGACAGTTTCGTAAAGAATTTCGCCCCTTCCAGTCTCTCGGGTTTCATACTTTAGGGGGCATTTGTTACACAGTAATTTGTCACTGCCTTCACCCCAATCCTTCTACTGTGTCATGTGTCCAAGTAAAACATGCTCATAATGAAAAAATGCTCTCTTATGTTGCCATTGACCCATTTTTCCTAAGTTTTCTACCTCATCACGAGAAATGACTTAATATACGCGATGGACAATAGTCGTAAACAATCCAGTCGCGCTTCCAATGTGGAAGTACATCTGTTTCACGCGACGGTCGAATGTCATGCTCCGGCGTGAGGCTATTTGCTATCTTTAGCGATGGTCTAACTGGCTACATTACCTACTAGTGATGTCAGCACTAAAGCTTAGTTATAGACCCACGATGATCCAGATTGGGCGAATTTGTTCCAACAATTGGCCTTCTGGATGTCTCTGGACCTGGTTATTGGGTCAAATTGGGTCACCCTCCTCTCTCTAGCACGGTAGTTCCATCTTTTGTGTTGCTTGCCTTGAGGATAAGCTCCCTCTCCCTCATCTCATGGAGACTCCTTCTCCTATAAAATCACTCGCCATTGCTATCATCTGCTAGTTCTTTTGGTTGTACAGTGCTGCTGCCGCTTTTGAGTTTGATAGATAGTTGGTGTGAGTGTGACAAGTGTGGGATTGCTTTGTAGTTTACAAGAAGGTGTGGAGTGCCCTTAATCTTGTGTAAAACTTGTGAATGAAAGAGAGAGATATATCGCTTTTTGGAGACCCATCTTTGAGAGTGGATGCTTGAAGAAACACACTGGTTGGACCCTCTAAGAAGGCTTGCGACGTCAAGACCCAGTTGTAAGCTTGCTCTTATTTCATTATTAATACAATCAATGATGGTTTTCTATGTCTTGTATGTAATTTACTTGATAGGTCATGACTTCTTGACTTTGTGAGTAAATAGTTCATTGTTGTTTTCCAATTATGTGCTTTGTTGTATTTCCTTTGCATTGTTTCAGGTTGATCACTCATTGAGGAGAAGGAAGCGAAAGCTGGAGTAGTGCGATGGAACTTCATCGACCACCGGTTGAGGTAGGCCTCCAATGATAACTGTTTAAGGAAATATATATTAATATAATATTAATATATATATTATTATATATATATTATATATATATATATATATATATATATATATATATATATATTTTCTAAGTAAAACTATTCTATTGATATTAAGCAAAATAATGATACAACGAGGCTCCAGCCTTTGCGTTGCAGAACAACGTTATGTCATAATTGTCAAAAAAAAAACTTGACTGCCCTTCAAGGGGAAGCCAGTCCGAGTGAGATTACAACAAAAAGCCTACTCAGGGGTCTCGAAACTTAACTTTAAAAGGCCCACACAAGGGTCCTAGTTCAAAATCAATCAAAAAAGACCAACAAGTTTGAAAAAATAGGAGTAAAAAACCTTAGACAGCAAGCTTGTAACAGCTTCGTTGATCTGCAAGGCGACACCTGGCAACTAGACATATGGGTTGGGCGCTCTGACCATGCAAGGGACCCCCTCGATGTCGTATGGGTTGGGCTCATCAACAATGTGACACGCGTACTCATCCTCTGCGACGTGTCGTGCGGGATGCCACTTGTTGTTTGAATGCCTGCTGAGCTGCCCTTCGCTGCATGCATGCCTGATGTGTCATCCAGGGTGCCTCCAGCAGCCTTTGTGCCATCCGCTCTGCCCTTAGTGGCATGCACGTTTCCAGCTAGCTCCTTTCCATGCATGATTTCAATTTGCCCTGCCTTCTACTGCTTTCCTGGTTCATTGTCATCCCTGTTCCTCTTAGCTACCTTCTGTTTTGTGTCGTTGCTCCTTTTCCCTGGTCTAAAGTCGTGGGTTTGAGCATCCTGCTTAGCCTGCGAACTAGTTTCCTCACTGAAGGTTATGGTAACTGTGGCTAAGATTTCTGGCGGAATCAACGAACTCTGGAAGCGAAATTGGGTGTATGGTGAGAGGGGTGAGGGGGGGTGGAGGAATTCTCTTTTTGGGTAGCTGTGTTTACTCTTTGGATGCCATGGGCCTGTGACTACCCTCTACCACTGTGCATATCACGGTATCTTCCGGAGAAGGGACCATGAGAATCAATGATGGATGGGAAGGAGAATGGAGCAGCAGGATCAAGGCTGGGCATTGCAGGGGGCGTATGCTTCCACCTCGATTATCCCCTCGTCTACAGTGCATGCGATGGCGAGTGCACGCCATGACTGTGATGATTTCAGGATTTGCAGGTGGGAAGGAGGAGGTTTCTCGGGTATTGAATTAGCTATGCCAAGGAAAAATAGAGGAATTATGAGCGTGATTCAGCATACAGTGTGTCGTTTGGGAGAAATGGAAGCCATTTCCTAAATCGACACAGCTGAATATCCAACACCTCCTACCAGTGATGGTGCGTGAGCTTGGCTCTGCTACTTGAGGGGGAAAAGAACAGTTTAGCAAGGGAGGGATGAATGAAATGTGGCTTGCTTTCGCCATTTCCTTATGCTTGTTGCTTATTTCTCGACTGGAGCACCAGATTAAATGTGCCTGCAGGTCGACTGGAATTTGCCATAAATTGGCGTGGGGAGGGACACGGGTGGCCATGTGTCCCAGCCGCCTGTCATCTTGCCGTTTATTCTCCATTAATGGCCTCATTATCACCCGCATCCGGGTAAAATAATATTAAATATTAAGATTAAAAGGCTTTTTTAATTTTCTAAAATCTTTTTGTTAAAATTTTAAAGGATCTCTACATTAATATCTCTATTTAAGTTGCTCCCTTGATTTGATTCTTTATCTTGTCATGACGATAAACCACACTAAAACACATCGACATATTTTTTATGATGTGATTTTCGTTGAACGTTTTCTCATATTTTATTTAATGTTGTATAAAATAAAATAAAATATTCAATGTTGAAAAAATAATAATTGAAAGTTAATATATATATATATATATATAAAATATGTCTTAATAACAAGTGTAATATGCAGTGTTGTTGTTTAGTCCCTGCCTCTTATGCAAAAAGTAGTTGATAGATAAAAAGAATATATGAAACTAAGAATGATTAATAATATTTAATTAAGGTGATGATAACATAAATAAGAAAAATAAAAATACATGATAAAATTTATATGCAATGATATAAATACACCAAAATAAGATAGAAATCAATGAAGCTTAAAAAAAACCCAACTATATAGACTTGTGACAAATTTATTAATGCGTAACTCCATCGCCCAACCATATAGACTTATGACAAATTTATTAATGCTCAACTCCCGTCGAGACAAAGAGAGCCATGATGCCATCACCAACCTCGATATTGAAACCGAATGCTTTTAAGTTACACGTACAGGTAAAGCAAGGTAATATTTTAATAGTTTTTATAAACTAATAAAATAAGGTTCTGGAGGTACACTCCTAATCACTAGATTTTGTGTGGCGTGATATTTGGAGAGGGGGAGATTTTGGAATAAAATAATTATCTAATATAAAACTAATTTATAACCTTTAAAACTTTTTATAATAATAAAATATTTTTTTTCTTTTATCAATAAATATTTTGATTACTAAGATAAATAATATTAACATATACTTAAAAATATATTAATAAAAAATCCATTTTAATGTGGAGAATATAGTCCATAGATAAAATGTCTCAATGCATAGGTTATGTCAACTATGTATATATTATATATTGTTTAAGAAAATGTGTATATATCATATAAAACAATTGGATAAAAATTATGGTTAAAATCTTTAGAGTAGTTTCATTATTTTACGTTTTGGTCTTTTTTCTAAGCATATTTTTTTGTCAATTTTCCATGAAATAAAACAATGTTATTTTGAATTTACAATTTATATACTCTTATATAATTATATATATATATTATATATATATATATATATATATATATTTTATATATATTATATATATATATATATATAATATATAATTTTATATATATAATTATATGTGTGTGGGCATTTTTTTTTAAATTTTTTGCACTTAAAAAAGGCTTGCACCTAACAGATTTGATCCCTCTGGTGCATGATAGATCTATGCTTTAGATGGATCTATAATGGTATTTAGGTGTAGTTTGACTTATAGATGAAATTACATTTTCATTAGAATTCGCCTATACATATTCAAGCAAGATTATGCTTTTTGGTTGTTTAAAATACATTTTTGAATGCATGAAAAGATTCAACACCCTAAAAAATCCTTGACGCACTCGAACTTTATAGATTAAACAACTTAAATTCATGCTTTTAGAAATTTCTATTAGATTCTAGTTATAATTAACTAGAAAAATGCCGTGGAAAAGCCATTTTGTTTATTAGTTATACTGCACCTTATATTTATGTTTACATGTATGTGTATTTTGTTTAATGTAGAATAGAAATTTTTGAATTTTAATTTAATTAGTGATGATTATTAAGTAGAAGGTAGGGATTTAACTTGCTCATAATAATTTTTTTTTTGTAATAGTTAGAGACAAATAGTTGATATTTATCTCAAAGTACCTATAACTTTCTTACTTTTCAATATAATTGAAAAAAGGCCACACCTATATGCGTCAAATTCGATTTCCATTACTCATATAATAACAATAATAATAATAATAATGTCATAATTTAATAATTGTTTATGTTTTTTTCATTTGTGGCAAATGTGAAATGTATCATGATGTAAGTCTGTTGATGCCTATTATAGATAGATGCCCATTATAGTTTTCCAACCATTTAATTTATATGTCTAGGCTATGTGTTATCTATTTTGATGTTTTGAGAGTGAAGAAAATTGGAGACGATTCAACTTACAGGGTCTTTTTAACACCTAATTTCAATTTGAAGCATTAGGGTTTGGAACCTATTTTTTTGGTGCAAGAATAATGTTAATCAAACTTGTATGCAAAAGTTGTGCCGCTCATAAGTTGACCTACTATGTTGACCAAGATGACACATCAACCCCTATTACTCATGCATATGGATTTAGCCAATTGTGGACTTTCAAGAAGACTCTAGAAAGTCCAAATCATATTTTATGCTACTGTTGTTACTCATGCATATGGAGTTAGCTAGTTGTGGACTTTCAAGAAGACTCTAGAAGGTCCAAAATCCTATTTTATTCTATTGTTGTTATCGATGCATATAGGGTTAGCCACATCTAGGCTTTCGAGAAGACTCTAGAAGGTCTAAATTCCTATTTTGTTCTATTTTATTGTATTTTGTTCCATATTCGAGTAAAGCAACTAGGAATGGGTAGTTAGAGAGAAGATTAGAGGTAGGTTTGTAATATAGAGGTCTTAGATAACTACATAAAGAGTATATCTTCCTTTGTACTTGCATATTTCCATAAGATAGAGAAGTGTGGTCTCACCTTTTAATTAGGTTTTCTCCCTTAAGGAATTCTCAGGGATTTTTTTTTGTATAGTGTGGATGTCTGTGTGCAATTATTTAATTCCTTATATTTCATTTAATCAAGCTAAAAATGATTTAACTAAAGAATCCAGGATCCAAAAGAAATTATTATTGATGGACCTCCAAATTAGACACAAATTATGGCCCATATAACCTTTCTTAGTCAAATGACAACTATATTAAACCTCTTATTCTACACTTCATGATGCTTTTTTAGCTTTACTATATTCTTAGGAAGGCTTAGAGATACTTGCATATAATGTGCCTAGTATTATTTATTTTTTCAGAATATTGAGAGAATGTGGAGTAAATTTTGAATAAGATAATATAGGGACTTGCTTCCTACTAGTGGATGATGATAAATGAACTGAATATAATGGAATTATTGACAAATTCTGGAGCTCCAGTGATTGACAAAATCTAGGAATGTGCTCCTTGTCATATAATGCATATTCCTAGTGTTGAGAACCAAATCCACTATTCTAGGGATTTCAGAGGGGAAGGTTTACTCCTTTCAAGGATAATGCTTCCTCATCTATATGTATAAGTACCAATTCAAATTTTCCTCTAGGGGCATCTATTTCCTAGTCTTCTTGTGGAGAAAACTTCTTATCTAGCACCTCCACTTTCATTTCTAGCAGGGACGTACTTAGATTGGCTCAAATAAATAAGTTTGGTGCCATTTTTAGCTTTTAAATCTTGGTTTCATTCATAAGACTATAAGTTTCATTGGGATTGGCCATCCTAGGAGCCTTAGAGCCCTCTTGTACAATTTCTTTATTTCTTTTGAATGTCTTTTTCATGTGCATCTCTTATTTCTGCATTTACTATTCATGCCTCTTTTGTTGTGAGTTAGATTAATTAAATGATTGAAGTGAGTTTTGTTGTAGGCTATTTAGAAGGTCACAAGCATGATGTAGCCTTATAACAACTTTGAAAAGTCATAGTTGTCATTGAGCTACTTGGATTAATTTACTAGTTCACAAAGCTAGAATTTTTGGAAATTCCTTGTAGCAAAATAGTAGTAATTTTCTGCTATTTTTTAGAACATGTTAATGAACTTCATTTGAGTTGATTCTACTTGTATTGGATCATAAAAACATTAAATATAATAATAAAATTTTCCCCATATCATTTTAACTTGACTAGGTTAGGCATTTGGTAGGTTAACTAGCTCACTAGTTCTTGAATTTCTAGTTTTTAGAGTAATATTTTTCTACTATTTTTTAGCATGTTAACAAGGGTATTTTGGAGTGATTCCACTTGGAATAGAGTCCTACGAAATCCTGATTAATAAAAAAAAAATCCCATCACATTTGCATTTGATTTACTTAGGCATTCGGGATGTTATCTTGGTCTTGTAACAAAATAAGGCCTCTTGTAGCACCTCCTATAGCATTCTTATAACACATGTAAACTTGACCAGATCTACTCCAAAAGCTTGGATTTTTTCCGTTGGGCTTGAATAATTACCTATAGGATTTGAACCATGATTGATTAAGACCAAAAGACCTCTTAAGCATTGCCTTTTCTCCATTGCAATTCACATCTACAGTTATGGTTAGTGGATAGATTCATGAATTGAAGAGCATAATGATGATTTTCATGATTACTTCATGAAGTACCTTATGAAATCTATTAAAAAAATACATTTTTAATGCTGTGTTTTAAGAATGATTTCATGATTAGGCTTTGTCTCATACATCTTAAGCTAGGGTTTCCATTTCCAACATTGTTATTTCTATTGCATAGAATAGGTTTCCTTTTGATGCAACAATTACATTTTGAAAATAGAATAGCATTTCCATTCATGCAAGTAGGTTAACCTTTACATTTATGCAAAGTATAGTAACATTTCCATTATTGAAAATAGATAAGCATTCTCATTTATGCAATTATTTTAGGCTTGATTCCATGATATTAACTTCATTGCATCAAATGAATGAAAGAAGGGCACATTGCATGTTGCACATATAGGTCTGACACCTCTTAAGTTTGTATGAACCCTAGGTTGATCATTTAAGTTGGTAGCCTTGGGAATTACTGAGGCTCATCACTTTTTGGTGTCATTGTCGAGGAGGTGTCAAAGTATGCATTGCTTTCATCCACGGTTGATTCATTTCTTTTACTTTTTGTAAGAAAAAATTTTCATTAGACATAGTTCATTTAAAAGACAAAACAATTGCATTGCATTAGCATTCTTATTAAAAAAAAATTATAAAAACAAAAAAATATACTTCTCCAACACCAAGCCCCCCATTTAACCATGTGGTGCAGTAAGAACCACATCACCTTCCACTTTTGTAGGTATAAGAAGAAGAGGTGGCACAGAAGGTGGAAGAAATGGATGGAGATGATGACAATAAAGAAGATTCTTTTGGATTTTTAATTCGAGATAATGATCTTAGTGTGCATATGAAGAACATCCCTCCATCTTTCCTTCCCAACTTCCATGGTCTAAGGTCAAAGGATCCAGAAACCTTTCTCTTTGAATTTGAAATCCTTTGTAGATCTTATGGTTACTTATTAAAAACTCAAAATTTGAGATTGCTTCCAACAACATTGAAGGATAAAGATCCTAAATGGTTGATGAGTTTAGGGACTAATTCAATAAGATCATGGAATGATATGCAAAATATCTTTTTACAAAAATATAAATATCATGATATTAAAGAAGAAATATATAGAATGAATAAAAAGAATATGAGAGCCTTGAGGATCTAATCGAGAAATTTATGTATAATGTTAAGAGGGAAAAATTATATCATTTAGGATCTGGCACACTGAAAACTATCTTACTTAGAACAATTAGAGATGAGTGGATTGATCTCTTTTTATCTCATGAGTAGAAGTGATGTATACCAATTATCATTTGAAGAAATTTGTGAAACATGCAAGCGTGTATCAAGAGGAAGGGAAAGAGTAAGTAAATCAACATCAAGATTGGTAAGTCAAGCTAAACTTGGAAATTTGCTTGATAATTTTAAAATATTTATTTTTAACAATCTAAGTAAACAAGTAGAAACGTTAAGAATGAAAAATGAGAAAAAATAAGATGCAAATATTTGTGTTATCCATGCAGAATCACATGCTACTAAATATTGTCAATCATTACGAGGGTTGAAGAAATTGTACCAAGGAGCCAGTGGAGCAAGTTAATAACTAAAGAAGCTATGTTATGTAGCTCCAAGAAGACAATGACGACCTAGTCAACCTGATATGATTAAATAACCTAATTCACAATTTCAAGGTTATGCACATCCATCTCAAAGTAATTGGAACACACCCTTTCCTTGGAAACCTTGGTCATCTAAACTCCAAAACCAATCTTGGCAACAAGGTTGGAAAGAACCTTATGGGGGGAATTCAAAATATCCTCAATATTTTCCACAATATCCTCCATACCTAACTCCATGTTATCCCTACCATCCACCTCCACCACAACTCCAATCACATCCATCTCAAAGATCCACTCGCACTCAACTACCTGTACCACCATTTCCAAACCCAAACAATGGAGTAACTGATACCACTTACAATGATGAGGTACAAAACTTCCAAAAAACTCTTCTTGATTTAAATGGTATTCATGTTAGCTAAGAAAGAGTGTTGCAAAAAATATATTTTCCCAGTGTCATTGAAGAACAACATCTAGGAGAAGAAGATCCATAAGAATCATGTATCACATTTTATGGAGAGAAACCATTGGAGCTTGAGATTGAAGAGTTTATGTTATTCTTACCATCATATCCTTTATGTGTGCAAGGGTCTAATCGACAAAAACTAGAATATTTGAATGAGACAGAAAAAGAAAACATGAAGAATGATCCAGATGAGAAAGCGAGCTAAGGTCATCAAAACTATATTGAGGTTTGGTTCTAGAAAATCAACAAGATGGAGCATCACTCTCTTCTTCAACAGTGCTTGATATCGTCAAAGTCAAAGAATTCAGTCTCTAATATTCAGGTACATGTCAAAGCATATGTTTCGAGCCTACACATGAGTTTATCTATTATCTTGATGTGCACATGGCTCTATTAGAAGTATGCATATACTTGAAAGAGATTTTGTTTTTTTTCAAGTAGTGTAGGATAGAAAAAAGAAATAAAAAATGAAAAAATAAGAGGAAAAATAATAAAATATTAGGTGAAAATCTCTTTTGAGGTGCCTGAGAATGGATCATTGATTGAAAACCTCCATGAGGTGGTCAATGGGTTGGAAAAGAGGGATAAAAAGGAAAATATCCTAGGTGAAAACCTCCTTTGAGGCACCTAAGCAAACCTACTAGTTGAAACCCTCATTGGGGAAGCTAGTAGGCCTAAAGAAAAAATGAAAAAAAGAGGAAAAATATGAGAAAAATATGAAATAAAAAGGATTTGTTTTTCTAGTTGTATATATGTGTTTGCATGCAAGTAATCCAACACCTGCATAAGGAAAAGAAACAAGTCAGCACCACAAAAGGAGAAAAAGAAAGAGATGATCAATGAGGCAAGAAAAAAGTAAAAAAATAATCAAACTTGGGATTTCTCCTTCTTTGCCCAGTTGCTCCAATAGGACCAAGTCCATGTCAATCCATCACCCTCAGCCATTTCCAATATCACTATTTGTATTGCATAGATTATGTTTCCTTTTGATGTACCATTCACGCTCTGCAAATAGGTTAATGTTTACATTTTTGCAAATATGATTAACATTTATTTTCATGCAAATATCCTTTCCTTTTTGCAAAAGTAACTAGGATTTCATTTCTGCAAAAGTAATTATGTTTCTTTTCCATTTTCGCAATTATTTTAGGCTTAGATTTCATGACTTTCACTTCATTGCATCAAATCAACGAAAAAGGACACATTTCATGATGCACATATAATGGCAACACCTCTTAATTTTGTACGAACCCTAGGTTGATAATTTAAGTTAGTAGCCTTAGGAGTTGCAACATTCTTGTTGCAATATTGTGGCTGATCAATTATTGCAATATAATGTGACTAAAGTGGATATACTTGTGTGGGGAATTTATGTAAAATCAATTCAGATTAATGCTATGTTCTAACTCTCTTAAAAAGGAATTATTTTATTCATCAAAATTCTTTCCTCTTAATGCATTATAAATCTATAGTTTAAATAAATTTACACTGATTATAAATCTTTAAATTCTTTTAAATGACATCACAATTATAACATCTAAAGCATGTGTTAAAATTTATACTCATATGTCATCATGTTTATCACAATAAAATGGGGAATTTATTTTAAATGTCAAAACCATCTTAAGCTAAACCATTGTTATATCTAATCATCCCTATCATAAGCAAAGGATATTCCTAAGAAGTTGGGTGGATTGGGGTTATTAAACATAAAATAATTTGGTTGGGCCTTACCGTTCAAGTCCCTATGGCACACAATGTTTGGGAACTATATATGGGGCGACATCATAAGGTCAAAATATCTAAGAGGGATTAAGGTGGGGATGTGGTTGATAGATGGACTCATTGGGAGTAAACAAGGATCTACCATATGGATAAGTTTCAACAAAGTGAAGTGTTGTTCAATAAAAAGACATTGCTGGACCTTTGGGTTAGGTGAGGAAATCATTTTGGGAAGAGATCAAATTCTGGGTTCAGAAATTGAGAAGCACTACAATGACTCCCTGATACACGACATCAACATGACGGGTATATTCTACCTGGCCCAAACCATTAAAACATGATAGGGTATCACTCATATATGGATGTAGGAAGAGGATATAGGACTATTGGGATCTAACACTGAGAGTTGGGAAGGCATAACCAAAGAACTACGCAGAGTAGGTGTATGCAGGGACGAGTTGAGGGATCAAGTTGAATGGGATGTGAAGTTACATAAAGGTACTATATCTGTTGCAGATACATATTTTTTCATTTGTTGTACCACATACAATGTTCAAAACACTACATGATTTGCAAGCTTCTAGAAATTACAGGTACCATATAAAATTATCCTCTTTTCCTAGTTGACTTGGAGGAACAAAAATCTAACTTGGGAAAATTTGAAAAAGGAAGGCATCCACAGATAGAGCACATGTGTTTTTTGCAATATGCAGGAGGAGGATAACACACATATTTTTCTACATTTCCCATGAGCTATACAGGTATGGAAAAGGACCCTGGATATATTTCTTACAAACATGATGTACAGGCCAATATAGAAGCATGCTTAGTATGGTGGAGTAGGACATCACGAGGGAAAAGGGAAGTTCCAATTGCTATCTTTTGGGAATTGTGGAGAGCCATAAACTCCAACATTTTCAAATGAAAAGTTTTAAATATATGTAATTTCATCAATAACATCATTTCTTGGGTAGGACTGCTTGTATACACATATCCGGCTCAAGTGAATGTTTTTAAACATATAGCAACACCAAATATATCTTTCCCTAGAGGTTACTTAGATGGTGCAGCACATGATGGGAGATGTGGATGTGGATCTTGGATTCGCATGGACTACAACTAACACTATTGTCTCCATTAGTTAGGAGGACCCAACACAAATTCAAGAACAGAATCCATAACATTATGGGGCCTTATGTCGTTTGCTAGGTTTCTTAACACCCCCAAAATGTGGATATACGTGGACTCACAGATCATCATCAATCCTGTACAGGGCTTGGCCTACACATCACACCCACACCTACAAGGTTGGTTATGGAATATTGACTATCTCAAAGGCACATTTCAGTAGGTTTAGTTCCAACACATCCATCGGGCGTACAATACTACTACAGATAAGATGTCCAAATTGGGCATCCTAGACCCTCCTGGCAGAATGTTCATCACACTTGGGATTGGAAGCTCCCAATTGGACGTTGGCTCCATGTCGATGCCTTCATAAACTATCATTTATTTTCTACTGATGCATGGGCTTTTGGAATATCGTTTTATGTTGTTTCTTATATTTTGCCTATTCTAGATATTTCTGCATATGAGGCATGATAGATGCTTATATGTGTTTTTTTTGCTTCCATACTGATATATTGGAAGTGCACTTATGGGGGCTACACCCTGTACATGTTATGGCTGAGGCCTATGATCTCTAGTGGTAGCTAGATACCTTCTAAGTATCTCTAACATATGATAGTTTGCATGGTTAGATACACTTACAATATGTACTCGTTTTTATATACTATTAATAGAACCAACATTTTTTTCTTATTAAAAAAACAAAGGATAAGTGATGTTTTCTTTCATTTCAATGACCATTATTAGGATTTTATTTATAAAGTAGTGCAATAATATAAATTACATGGCTAGTAAATGTTGATATGCACCAATCTATTATAAGCATCAAAATACTTTATCCCATGATACATCTCACATTGCCCAAATTTATATAAAAAACATAAAAATTAACTAAATCTTAACCTTATTTAAAACATTATTATTATGAATTATAAAAAGAATTAATATGAGTTCAAACATAGAGATTCATTGCTTTA
Source organism: Pinus taeda (assembly GCA_000404065.3). Classification (NCBI taxonomy): domain Eukaryota; kingdom Viridiplantae; phylum Streptophyta; class Pinopsida; order Pinales; family Pinaceae; genus Pinus; species Pinus taeda. The sequence continues at coordinate 2,004 of APFE030957588.1, read as the reverse complement.
CCATGGAAATTAGCTTTTATTACAATAGCATGGCTTGTCAATACTACATGCCCAATAATGACAAGTATTGATGTGCCATTTTATTTAATTAATTATTTGAATTAATTTATTAAATAGCATAATTAATTTGGAGATAAATATTAATCTTCAATATATGAATATTTCTATAACTATTCCCTCATATTTCATGAAAGTTATATCTTTAGATTTCTCCTAATAATAATTGATAATTGAATTAAAATTCTAAAAAAACCTATTGTGATATAAACATGTTGAGCTACCGACCCGATTAGTTAAACAATTCCATCACTCTCCCACCCTCAAAAGACGATAGCAAATTCAATTTAAATGCCATAACTGCTTCTTAGGTTCTAATCATTATCAAGTTGCATCTCCCACCCTCAAACGATGATAACGGTGTTTCTATTTCCCAAGAATGTCTCGACTCCATCAAATCTCAAGATTTGTATGTTTGGCTCATGAAAATCGATGCATTCAACTGCGTTGGCTGGGAGCTCCTCTAGATGACCCTCCAGAAGATTGGATTTGGCTCCATTATGATTTTTTGGATAAAATCCTGTATTAAATCAGCCTCCTTTGCCATTATTATCAAGGATCTTCCCACTGATTCTTTTATGGCATCCTGTGGCCTTTGGCTGGGTTGTGCCTTATCTCCTCTCTTATTTATCACCATCATGGATGGCCTTAGCAGAAGATTCAAGGCTGCAAACAATCGTGGGATCATCTATGGGTGTTTGATTACTAACTTGGTCCTAATCACCCACCTTCTCTTTGTCGATGATCTTCTAACGATGGGGAAATCTAATCCATAGGAATGACTCCACATTATTGAGATATTACAAGATTATGGGATCGAATCTGGTCTCATTATGAATAAGGAAAAATCCCAACTCATATCCAACAATCCAGAGGCAAGGCTGACTTTAGACATTGAAAATCGGTTTGGAGTCATTGTCGATCACTTGGATAGGGGATTCACATATCTTGGTTTCAAATTGAAGCTGTTGGGATATACAAACAAATTTTGGGACTGACTCCTCATCAAAATCGAAAAAACGCTTACCCACTAGTCACATAAGTGGATGACATTGTGTGGATGCTTGATCCCCATAAAATTAGTCCTCATCATGATACTGATTTACTGTATGTAGATCTACAAATTTCCAGAAGGATTTATCCAGAAAATCAACTCCATTATGACTAAGTTTCTTTAGGGAGGTCCAAAATCTATTAGAAAATTCCACCTGGCCAAACTGGATCTGATTTGACCCCCTGTGAAACTCGATGGATGGAATATTAAATATCCTTCCTCTTTCAACTCTTCTCTACTGCTAAAAAAATTCTGGGGGTTGTGCGACATGAGCCACTTTGGAAACGCATCATCATTGAAAAATACCTTCAAAGTCAACACTTCTACAACTGGATTCAAAATGGCGCCTCGATACCCTCACAAATATCATGTTCTTAGTGCAACTTGATCACTTCTAAGTATTGGTAGTTTGGTTACCTTCGCTAGTTCGTTGGCTCAGGATATTCCCTCAAGATTGGATTGGACTCATTTGTTGGGATGAGTGATACACATATTTTATCCCAAAATATTATCACTTATTTACATTATCATGGTTATCATGTGCCCAAGGACATCTCAGCTGCTGATCTGTCCTCTCCATTATATACTCACTGGAAAGATGCTATATATATCTCTCTTCCTTCCCACCTTTGTCTGGAATGGACAAATTACATTACTAATTTGAAACTTTTAAGGATCATTCTTTCTAATACTGAAGACAACCTTGTTTGGGTTGGTGGAACATAATTATACAAGGTGATTGCAAAATAAGCTTATAGCCTCATCACTCTACCTCCTTGCCCAAATCTACTTCACCCTTGGTTCGCTAGGGACTCGAAATGGAATTTCCCCCTCAAGCTAAAATGTTTTTCTTGGTTGGTAGTTCAAAATCATATCCTCACTTGGGAGAACCT